>JAMLFY010000009.1:3411980-3463980 GCA_030441495.1 Dalbergia oliveri
GCGAAAGTTTAGAAAACGAGAATTTCACCTCGAAAATCATTCATAACAACGTAATCCCCTTTAAACATTGAGTTGACCCATTCGAGGGTTGCCGGGCAACTGCCCTTTAATTTCAGGTAAAATGACCTCAGGGGCATTTCGGTCATTGTCTCTAAGCGGAATGGAGGTGTACATAACCCTCAATATAGATATATTGTATGAACACATTTCAAACTTGATGTTTCCTTTATCCTTTTTTTTCTAGTTTATAACATGGTATCAAGAGCTTAGGTTCTTGGTCATGTTTCTAAGAGTTCTCCCCATTTCCATTTTTCCCAGATTTTTTCCTCATTTGTTCTATCCTTTTGGCCTCCTCGTTGCCATTTCCTGTTGGACACTTTATTAGACTTGGTTCATGACACCACCTTTGTAGGTTTCTCCATCACTTCCCACTAACTATTCTATTGAAAGCCCATTGCCACCTGGTGTTTGTAACGTCCTGATTTTTCCTCTTATGCAAAATTACCAAAATGGCCCTAGATAATTTTCGCACGAGATTAAAGGTCGAACAATCATTAATTAGGAATTTTAACATTAGGGTAACATTATATGAGGCTTGGATAGCAATTTGTGCGAAAATCGAAAATCCTGATTTTTTGTACAAAATGACTAAAATGCCCTGTGTAACACCCAAAAATTATTTAAAAATTAATTTGAGCTTTGTTATTCATAATTTCAAAAATCTAATAGTATAGCAATGATGAGGGTGCCCCAATGGACCTATCAAAAAAAAAAATCAAGTCGGTGAATAGTAATCTTCGGACCCCATGGGTAACACGCAAAAGTCTAGATTAAGAGCAGGAAATGCAAGTTGTGAAAAGAGAGGTTAACGTTAGAAACGAGTTAGAAATAAGGATTTTATACCTGAATTTAATTTTTTGGTAATATCGGTCTAATGATGCGGCGTTTTACCGTTTGGTAAAATTTCGGTGTGCAATTTTTTAACAAAAGATATTTCCATCACCACCAATGGATAATATCCATCTAGTTAGGACATGTGGAAGGCCAAGATTTAATCTTGGAATCCAAGATTAAATCTTAGCCATCCATTTTGCTTTATAACAAAATATCTTTATACATCCATTATAAGATCAACACATGTTCTAATCTTCTTCAAGAAGCCAAATCCTCCTTCATTAAGCTTCATTTTTGTGCAGCCTTCAAGGAGAGAAACCAACCACCATTTTCATCCTCTTGAGCTTCACTTTGAGTTCTAAGTCCGCAAATCCTAAGCTAGGGTTGTTAAAGTTTCAAGATTCCTTTACTAGACTTCATCTACACCTCAAGCCTACAAATCTAACCGATTAGAATCCTTGTTTGTCACCAAACCCTAACTTGCTACCTCACTCTCACTGTGTTAGAGAAGAGTTGGGTTTGATTTGGAGAGCTTTGGAGTGGAAGGAGGCCAAGGAGCCATTAAGACACTCCAAGTAGGTTTTTGTTGCCTTTCTTTGTCAAAATTCTCTGATCTGATTTTGGTTGAGCTAGATCTGAAATTTCTAGTTGTATTGATTGATATTATGTTGATATTGATGTATTAATTTTGATGTTGTGTTTGGATGGTGTTAGAAAATGGTTTTTATCAAGAGAAGTTTGGACTAGGCTGGATTTTTAGTTTTCTTGCAGCAGCGATGCACGAATTTTTTGGTATATTTGTGGGTGTTTACATGAACTGTAAAAATTATATGTTGGATTTAACATCTTAAATTAAATACATGAATTTTCTTGGATGTTGAATTTAAGGTTTACTACCTCAAAAAAATCAAAACCAAAATGAGACTAATGCTGACTGAAATATTGAAACTGAAGCAATAAAGTTGCCCGATTTTATTAGCATAGTAAATGATTGAATTAGCCCTTGAAATTTTTATACAAAGTTAATAACATGTTTAAATATAACTGTAAATTTTATTGTGCATTGATTCAATCATTTGCTAGGGTTAAAAATGATGAGAACTCTAGTCTCAGCTGTGAATTAGTGGTCCCTGACCACTGAATTTGTACAATTTATTCAGGGAGCTAGAGAGCTCCATTTGTGTTGAAATTTTCATGGGACCTTGGGGACACATTGACGTTTCCTTGAGAATTTTTATAGCATCTAAATTAATTATTTGATGTGCAAATAAATTATGCTATGAACATGTGAAATCTGCCATTATGCTGAGAATGCAACAATGCTTTGAATGGATGAAATAATGACATTTTAGTATGACATGAATACTTAATGCTAACTTTTTGGCTATATGAATTGTGACCTATGAAGGCATGCCAGACAATTTAAAAGATTGATTTATGATATACAAATGAGAATTGCACTGTGAATGAGTGCTTTACATGCTTTATGCATGCATTGGAAAAAAAAAGTAAATGATATGTTGAACTAAGTTCTATAGCCACGAGAAACATGAGACCCTCTTTAACTTGTCAAGGAAAAATAAAGAAACATAAGATCCTCTTCAACTTGTCAAGGGCAAATAGAGAGCGGTGAGATCCTTCGACTTGTCGAGGGCAAATAGAGATGGATGAGATCTTGTTCAACTTGTAGAGGGAAAATAGAGATAGATGAGGTCCTCTTCAATTTATCAAGGGCAATGAAAGATAATTTTCCTATATTCAATATCTTCATATTTGTATCATATCGAATAATTTTAATTGACATTATTTACTATGAATTTGAGCTTATGGTAAATATGTACAAAGTGATTGATTCTTAAAAACAACCCAATTCGGAAGTATGATTTGAAACTTTAAAATAACTGTTAATACATATTGCATGATCACATTTTTCTAATAACTGAAATGGCTTGGGGCGATGATGATGACATTATAAGTGTGTCTTGGAGTTACCCTACTAAGATTTTTATAATTCTCATCCCTATGTATTTGTGTTTAATGTCGCCTCCAAGTTAAGCTAGAATACTACGATATTGCTAACAAAAGAACTAGAATGGCAATAGAGTAGTAGTTAATGTTTTTATTATGTTCTACTTAGAAGAATAGATGCCTATGTAAATGTATTAGAGAGGATATGTACTAAAGCTCCTTTGAGCTTCCTTTTGTACTTAAATATGTATTCAATAAATGTTGTGTTTTCTTTATAATATGTTTTATGAATTGCGCTTAGTTATTATATATGTTGATCGAGCTTGCTATAGATACTTAAGAAAGGTCCGCTAATTAATAAGTAACGACTCTCGGGTACGAAGTCATGGCTTAAGGATGGAGTTGTACTAGGGAAGATGTTACACCCTGAGGTCATTTTTGCATGAAAATCAAAGATAGTCAATCCTGACTATCCTTAAGGGTTAGTTTTATGTTTGAAGGGAATTATTTGTGATATGTTGATGATGAGGTAAAAATCTTAACTTGCAGTTTCCTACGTAAAATTACCAAATTACCTCTACGGTAATTTAAACACGAAATTGAGTGATGTTTGAACCCGGTCATTGCCTAGGAAGTTTAAAATGTTTATTACAAGTACTATGTAATATCTGGAAATGTTTGGGTAATTCAAGTTTTTATGTGAAATGACCTTTTTATCCATAGTTAGTGCTTAATAAGTTCACTTAAGTAATTAAGGCAGTATTAAGCTCTAATTCTTTTAATTGATTTCATTCATTAATCTTGGATTAAAAATAATTAATTTAGGTTAAAAATAATTACTTAAGGTAATTAGAGCCTAAGAATTGTTTAGGGAAATTTAATTTCCTTTCTTAATTACAAGGACTCATAAAATCAATAATGTTAAGATTAAGGTAAATCAAGTGTATTTTCTTTCTTTGTCTTAAGATTAGGACTTATGTTACTAATTTATTTTTAACTCAATTGAGATTAACTCCATTACTAGTATAAGATTACTCTTTTACCTTGTCTTGGTAAATCCTAAACACTTGATTTTTACCATTTATACTAAGTTACCAATTCATGATTTACTATTTAATTAAATAAGCTATCCTACATGTCCTACCATTTATCAAGAATGCACTTTGTCTCCCATTATCCCCAAGCAAATGCCGTAGCCTCCATACCCTTCATCATCCTCTTGTTTTATTTATTTCAATAAACAAGGCACTTGAAAACATGTCATTATCTTACCATTTGCTTTTTTTGAGTTGTCTTGCACAAAGATGACTCAAAAATTCTGCATTCTCTCAAGAAACACTAAGCTTCCTTCTTCATCCTCCTCCATAGCCAAAAAGCTCCATTCTTGACATTCATCCAAGCTAGCAACCTCAAATGAACACATTTCCACCATACATCAACTCCTAAACACCTAAACTTTTCATTTCCAAACACAAGAACACAAGAAAAATTCTTCCTCCATTCTAACTTGCCTTGGCCGAAAGCATCATCACCATTAAGAGCAAATTTTCTTCTTCTTACTTCATAAAAGATCAAGCTTTATCTTTTCTAAACAAGAAACAACTTGGTAGGGATTTTATTTCATGCCCTTTCTCTTGTTCTTTCTTCTAAATTTCAGTTTCTATGGCTTGATGATAACCATGGCTTTGATGATGAGGAATCACGATGGTGGTTGTGAATCCATCATATAATAGATCTCTAAAGCTCAAGGTTTAGTTTATGTTATCAAAAGGTTGATGGAGTAATTGTTCATTTTCTTTAAGTTGATTCTTTTTGAACTTGATGATGAGTTCAAGAGATAAGGTTCTTGAAACCATGGTAATAAGAACCCCAAAGTTCACTTTCTATTTGTTAAGATTTGTTGAAGTCAAAGGGTTTCATTCTTTAAAGGTCTTGAGTTTTGAGCTTAACAAGATATAAAAATAAACTTGCATCCATGTTTATTTTCCAAGCCCTTGCATATCATGTTTAAATTTCCAAGTCTTGCATAATCATGTTTATATTTTAAGTAACCACCTTAATTCTTGAAGATAATAATATAGACTTGCATATCATGTTTAAATTTCCAAGTCTTACATACCATGTTTAAATTTCAAGTCATCACCTTAAATCTTAAAAATAAGAAAATGGACTTACATATCATATTTATATTTAAGTCTTGCATATCATATTTAAATTTCAAGTCCTCACCTAATTCTTAAAGATAAGAAAATGGACTTGCATATTCATGTTTAAGTTTCAAGTCATGCATATCATGTTTAAATTTTAAGTCACCACCTTAAGTCTTAAAGATAAGAAAATGACCTTGCATATCATGTTTATATTTTAAGCCTTGCACCTCATATTTATATTTCCAAGTTATCACTTTATAATGACCAAGATTAAAAATGAGGTTGCATGACATGTTTATGATTCTAGTTATCACCTAAACTTCTAAAGCTCAAAGACTTGCCTCTTTTATCTTAAATACAAATTTTGATTATGGACACAATTCAATATATGAATTTTGGCCTTATGAGGATCTTGGATTTCAAGTTGGTTCTATTTTGTTTTGAGGCTTGGAATTTTGTTTCTATGATGTACAAAGAGAATTTTATTTTTGAAGCATGCAATTGTTTTTGATGAAGTGATTGTTTTGATTTAGGAAAATATGAATAATCTCAAGGGAATAATTGGAATGAAATTTTATAATGGTTTTAGAATGAAAGAGTAACTCAAAGTATGTTAAAACTTGAGTTTTCAAAATTATGAAGCTCCTGCTAATCAATTACCACATACTGTAATTGATTACCAATAGCTTGTTCATGTCTCTTTAAAATTTGAATGTGTAATTGATTACCAGCTCTTGTAATTGATTACCAAGCCCAGAAATGTGCAAATGAGTATGTTTCCATGCAAAATAACATGAATTGATGACTACGTATGCCTAATCTTTGAATTATATAAGTGATGTCCTCTAGTATGATATATATATCCTGTTGAGCATAACATATGTATTAGCTAAGTTGGGTTCTTAATTTCCAACATATTGGGTAGGAGCATGTTTCCTGTTATGAGATATTGATTGATGACATGCCTATGGATATATGCAAAGAATGTCATGCATACTTAGTGATCAATTACATGATGAATCATGGCATGTTATGTTTATGATTGATTATTTGAGGTGCATTATTTAAATGTTCTATGATCATGAGATATTGAAGGAAAAGTCATGATTATAAGTTCATGCTTGCATCTCTAAATAACATGCCAATATTAAGGTGACATAAGACACATGGAAATGATCCTCTAGACTCCCTGAATTAAAGGTTATGAGAGGTGATCAAAAAGGTTATGAAAGGTGTTCCTATGCCCTTTAACCCACACTCTAGGAGTTAGAGAATTTAGCTTATCCAAGGGATAAGTATAAACTAGTGATGACTAGTTAGTTATGAGCTTACAACTTAGAACTCTCAAAGAAGAGAGAAGATATAGGGTGGCCCCTAAGGAAAAGAGAATAAGAAATTTAAGTCACCTAAGAAAATAATAAGGAGGAATCATGTTAGAAAGATTTATGTTCTTTATGTCATGTACATTAGTTGTAATTTTTATGATAATGACATAGGGCATTGACATGCATTCATGATATAGTATGATGCATCTATGACATTAAGATTCATGCTAAAAGATACATACCTCAGCTAAAGATATTTGGAACTTAATGAAAGAACCTTATATGTGTTCACATTTTCATAGAAACCCAGAGGTTTTGAGGACGATGATGATGACACATGCATTAGAGGCGAAAGCCCTCCTGAGATTCTTTTATAAGTTTCTCATTCCATCTTCTTTCTTTCCATCTCGTCTAGAGGTAGATGGCGACGTCGTGATCTATGCCGATGCCTCCATGTGGGAAATGCACTATGACATCAACCGGTCATATTATTTTGTGGGTCATTGTGCGTTCGTTTGTACATCTTTATGGATCGTCCCTTACACACCCCATTTCTCACGCTTTCCACTACCCCATTTCCAAATGATCTTGCTTTCGAGTGCACGCGTTCGCATGCGCAGCAATTTCCACATACTCACTCTGTCATCATTTGTTAAATTTTCCTGATTACATACCCAATCATTACCTCGTTTCTCCTGAGTCATGGTCAGAACCAATAAGGGATCTACCCTCTTGCCACTCTTTAGGTAGATCTCCCACTGTTATCCCTATGGAGGTAGGAGGTGATAGTGATGGAAAAACTCCTGTCATGCGAGCCGATGAAAGGAGCTAAGCCTACACGTAGAGTGTAATGCCCAGGAATTTTCTATTTGAGTACAAATGACCAAAATGCCCTTGAGGTCATTTTTCCTAGAAATTCGAGGGTAGCTGACCCTCCAGTCCTCGAATAGGTCAACTCTATGTTTGAAGGGAATTATATCTGCAATGTTTGATATCAGAGGTGAAAATCTCATTTGAACTCGGCTCAAAATGAAAATACCCTGTAGTGTTTTATGCGGGTAAAGGTACCATTTGAGCCTGGAACTTTTCAGAAAGTTCGGATGATGTTTATGAGTGGTTTTTGATGGTTAGTAAGCCCGCAAGGTCAGAAGTTTTAGTGCAAAATTACCATTTTGCCCCAGAGCAGTGTAGTGAGCCTAATGACGTAATTAACCAAACCTAAGCAATATTAGGCTCTAATCGAAGATTAATTTATTTTGATAATTAATCTAGAGTCAAAATAATTTATTAGGTTAATTAGAACCTAAGATTGCTTAGTTAAACTCTAATTTCATTCTTTGATTCAAGATTCCTAGTCATGGAATCTTGAATAGTAAATTCTCTCTCCAATTCCTTAAATCAAGGAATTGTGTATGATTTAATTTGACTTGAAAAGAGTTTTAAATTGTTAATCTAGCAAGAACACCCCTAAATCAAGTCTTGATAACCTTAATTAACCATTACCTCACCTAAACACTTTCTTACAAACTCCTAATCAAAACCTTAATCAAAAAAAAACCTAAACACATCATTAAACCACAATTACATGAACAATTTCTTTTCCTCCCTTGGCTGAAAAGCTGGCCGAATGCATACCCTTGCATTTGTGTCACATGTTGATTTTATTTCACTCCAAAGATCATCCTCAAGCCATACTTTGAACCATACCTAGCCATGCTTCCAACCATGCCTTTCAATGACAAGTTTTTGAAGATATTTTTCCTCCCTTGGCATGAAAATCATCAGCCTTCCTCCCCAATCAGCCTCCATTGTTTCATTTTTCTATAAATACCAAGCTTTAGTGAACTTGGTTACACTTTAGATCATTTGCCAAGTTAAGCTTTCTTGCAATTTTCTCTCTTCCTCTCAATTCCTCTTCATCTTGTTCTTCTTCCTCCACCATCAAAGAAACCTTTCCACCACCCAAACCACCACAAACAACCTTGAACCACCACTCCCCACCTCAAACCACCTCTCAAACACCAAACTTTTCCATTTCCAAGCTTACTCTTTCAAGGAAAATCCATCTTCCTTGTGTTCTTCCCTTGGCCGAATTTACATCACCATCCAAGGAAGATTTTGTCTTCTCATTCCATCAAGAACACAAGCTTTCTTTCATCTCTTTCAAGACTTCATTTGGTAGGGGTTTATTTTCAAAGTTTTACTTGCTTTCTTTAAGAAAAGTTCTAGTTTTCTCTTGGTTTTCAAAGCTTTCCTTTTCCTTTCTTCATTTCAGCCTTAGGCCTTTGTTGAGAAAAACTTTAGCTTGATGATGAAGTTTCAAGATAATGGTCTTGTGATGCCATGTGAGAAACCTCTAAAGCTTAAAAACTTGGTCTTGGACCATATATGTTTAAAGGTTTTCCTTTCTTTCCTTTTCCTTCTCAAGATTTCGGTTTGTATTCCTTTCTTTGAACAAAGTTTGATAAAAATGTCAAGTAGATCACTAAAAGTTTTGTTAAGAAAATTAATCCTATGTTTTCAAAGAGCTTTAAGCTTACCCTTGCCAACCTTAAAGTTGGTCGGTCATTCTAAGAGTTTACTCTGGATTGAAGCCTATGAGCAATAAAATGAAGAATATGAGTAGTTCTTTTTATGTTTGTTTTAATAAATGTTGATGTTTATTTCTTAGTCCATTTTCTTGAGCTTGATGATGAAGTTCAAACCAAAGACTTCTTTGAAGACTTGGTGCTAAGAACTCTAAAACTCACTTTATGTTGTTAAGATACATATTGGGTTAAGGTTGTGATGTTCCTCTAAAGTCTTGTAAGAGCTCTAGTTAAGATAAAACAAACTTGCACTCATGTTTAAGTTTATGCCTTGCATATCATGTTTACTTTTGATGCCATCACTAAGCTCTCAAGAATAAATAAATGAACTTGCATTATCATGTTTAAATTTCCAAGCTTGCATTTCATGTTTATATTTCAAGTCATCACTTAATCTTTAAAGATAATGAGGTTGCAACTCATATTTATTTTATGCTCTCACTTTACTTTATAATGAAGAGTAAAATAAAGTGCATAGCATGTTTATATTTATGTCATCACCTAAATATCCTAGAGCTCAAAGACTTGCCCAAGTATCCATATAAAGTTTTAGAAAATGGAGGCATTTCAAGAATGCCATTTCAGCCTTGTGATGATGATGATGAACTTGATATGAGTTCATCTAATCATATGTGTCCATAGCCTATGTCTTGGAATTTTTCTAAGCTTAGATGAACTTAAAGAGCATTATGAACAAGATTTTATTTTTTAAATCTATTTCATGAACAAAATAATTTAGCTACTGACCTTGCCTAAATTTATATGATTTTAGTGAGATGAATTGGTTTCTAAAAGAGTTTTGAGTTCCTAAAATTATTCCAAGAGGAAACTAGCAACTTATATGAATTTAAATCATGAAATTATGTGATTATATGAGCTATATCTATTCGGTTCTGCCTTGGTTGTTTGGCCACGTATTAATTCTATTTTATGGTGTTAAAATGTGTAAAATTATATTTGAGTGAAGCAAGGAACGATTTAGGGAAGTTAGGAAAGAACAAGTAACTAGAAAAACTAAAAATGAGAATTCTAGAACACTTAGATACAAAAAATGCAAATTCTGTTCCAGCATAATTAAACTTAAGGAAAATGGTTTATAATTAGTGGATATGTGCAGGAATCCCTAATAATTGATTTAACAATTGAATATAGAGCCTTAGGCGAAGACGAAACTTAGAAAGGGTTAAAGACGTAGATTCTAGAACCCGTAATCGAATAATGATCATTGTAACGATTTTTGCAATGTTTTTGGAAGAGTTAGTGAGCATAAATATTAGAAAGAATTACAAGTAATACTCTTTAGGTGTATTTAAGATCCATAATGGGCATTAGAATAATCAGAACACAAGATTAAGACCCGTAAAGGTCAAAGCATAAGACATTGCAAGATAGGAGATATAACGTGAGCAAGTGACCGAGTGATCAAGTGTGTTTATTGTGATACTGAGAGTATTAATGTTATGTGCATAAGATGGTGTGAACTTATGACATGATTGATGTGATAATACAACATGCCATGATTGAGATACATATGGATATAAGATGGTGATGAAATGAATGAATATGCTTATATGGCTTTTAAAGATTTGATTGATTGAGATGTTGAATGAGATGGTATGAGTTGAATAAGTTACGTGGCATGACTCAAATTCTGAGGAAATTCGGTATACGCGTTGATCCTCAGATTTCCATCAAATTTGAGAGACTTAAAAGAAGTTTTGAAAAGAAAGATTTCATATGTGACATGCAGAACGCATTTCTCCTACGTTGAGGAGAAAGTAAACAGATGAGGGATATGGACACTAAACCATACCAAAACGAACAAAGTCACTAGTCTTAACCAGTTGATGCGTTTCGCAGACCGAAACGTCTTCTTCTGCTAAGGTAAGTAGAAGGTAAAACCGTGAGGGCATCGACATTAGCCTGCCAAAGTGGACAAAGTCACTGGTCTTAACCAGTTGATGCGTTTCGGAGAAGGAAAAAGTCCCATGATGGGTGATCCTTAGGCCCCTACCCGTACTCGAGAGTTAGGATTATTGTGATTATATTACACTTATCAAAAGGATAAGTAAGAACTAGTGATGACTAGTTGAGGTATAAGCTCATAGCCTAGTTTTAGGGGTGCGGTTACTATTTTTGATACCTTGATGTCACAAGTTTGAGAAGAGAAAAAATATGAAATATCTTGCTTATTAAAGAGAAAGGTTTTCATGACGAGTATATGTCACTTATATGATGATGAATTATCGATGATATGTTTTATTGGTTGTTTGCATAAAGTATTGTCATGCATTCATGTTTTGCTATGCTGCATACATGCATTAAGATTCATTATAAAATATACGGATCTTGGATAATCACTTTTATAAAACCTCATAATGAAACTTTGCATGTTACACCTTTTCATAATAAACCCAAGGTTCCTGGGACGTAAATGATGAAATTAGGATAGGAGGATTCCTCCTGAGATTCTTTAGCAAGATTTTCACCCCCTCTTTGTCTCTCTTTTCGTTACGTCTTCAGATCTGATGGCGCCATTCGTGATCTTTGTTGATACGCCGATTGGGAGGTGTACTATGACAGGAGCATCAGTCATATCATTTTGAGAGTCGATGCACTGCTATTTTGTGTACATGAGACGTCCGTTCGCATCCAGTTTCCAGCTTTCGCTTCACTCACCTCACTATATGGCAACAACCTGATCTCGAGAGACTCGACCCCATGACAAGCAACTCGTCGTGCCCGCCCTTCGGCTTCACGGTGCGCGTACCCGAGTATGTTCCTCACTCGAGGCATTCAGAGACTGATCCATTGGAGGATTCCTCTACCCACATCCATTCGGGGATCTGCCTCTATAGTTTCCATGGACATTGGGAGGGGCGGCGAGGACACGTGACGCGCGACTAGCTCGGACGCCGGAGATGCGCCCACGTCGAGGAGGTCATGTCCGTCCACCTTTTCGTTGGCACACACTCGAGGAGCTTGCTCAGTTCATTGGGTACATACCTTCGAGGGATGAGGATCGTACTAGTAGGTTTCGGGGGAGGGGTAGCTATAGGGATTTGATCTTTTGGGGCTCCTTTACTTGTTGTCTATGTTTCTGTTTATGTATTTCTTTGTTATATGTCCTGCAAGCTTTGCCCATTCTTATGAGGGTATGACTTTATGTTTTTATATTTCCGTTGATGTATCAAACTATATTTCCTAATATATTATGGCTTTTATTTCTATGAATGAATGTGTCCTTTATTGCTTTCGTAGTATGTTTTAATCCTTTTCCTGCTTTACGTTTTGCTCATAATAGTAAGCGACGGCTCGCATTTTGTTTTACATATTTCAAAAAAAAAGTTTGCCTATTTTCCGCTAAGTAGTTTTACAAATGAGTTTAAAAGGAAGTAACAACTAATAATTAATCTTAATACGTCCTAGGCATGTTGGGTTAAATATTAGGGTGTTACATAAAAGCGCTCGTCCTCGTCTAGATGCCCATGTCAAACCCGAGACTTTATGCCACACGAGACGTAGTCTGTGGATTTTACTCTAGGTGCGTTGAGCAGGAGTAGTGAGAGGAGGGGTCTTATTTAGTTTATTTTGTATTTGTTTGCATATTGTTCGTCTTGGATTACTATACTTGACTTAACCTGTTGGTGGGCATGTTATCCTTTAGTAGTGTATTCTGGTGTGTGATATGGAATGGTTAATATTTATGCTATAATTATATATGATGATGTGGTTATGTTTATGTGATTGTCATGCACGCATGTAACTTATTTTTATTTCTCCTCTATATGTGCGAGATAGATGATGGATTTTACTTAGTATGTGCGGTTCACGTTTTGTTTTAAAAATAAAATTTACTCGTAATTTCATTAAAGTATTTCCAAGAGTTTAAATTAAGAATCGGAACAAAAGAGTAATAACTAATAATTAACTTAAATACGTCCTAAGCGTGTTGGGTTAAATATTAGGATATTACATTTTGGTATCAGGCGAGTTCGATCTTCAGAGCCTGGGATTGGACTGACTATGCTTCTCAAGCATAATGCGATAGTTATATCATGTGTAGTTGCTTGGTTGATAGAATGAGCTATAGGATAAAGCTGCATGACATCTGTGTGTCTTGTGCCATGGTAACTAGCTCACTTAACATGAAATATTGAGCCTCATCACCTCAGTGTTTGCTATTTTGTGTGCACCAATGGCTCGACCATGACAGAATAGGACTCCAAATGGGAACAGGGTAATGAGACGGTTTAAGCTCTAAAGGACATGGCAAGGGCCCTGGAAAGGATGTTTGAACGGATGGACGTCAAACCGAAGCCGGTTGCTATCCTATTAATGTGGAAAGTTTGGAGCATGCCCGATTTGGAGAATTTCATAGGGCGAACCCACCATCTTTTAAAGGAACTCTGGATCCAAACCAAGCTGATGAATGGATCAAGAGCATGGAGAAAATCTTTTCGCGATCAGTTGTATCAAGGAACGGAGGTGACTTTTCCTGCTTACATCCTAGAGGCGGATGCCGAATTTTGGTGGACTGGCACTCGAAGACTATTGGAGGCATCTGGCACATTCATCAACTAGGAGGTATTTAACCATTATTTCTACGAGAAGTATTTTCCTAAATTCTAAGGAATGCCAAGGATATAGAATTTATGCAGCTGGCCTAAAGGCGAATGAGCATTGCGAGTACATTGCAAAGTTTGAGGAATTGATGAAGTTTTCTAGAATTTTTCAAGGAAACCCTGATGAAGTTTGGAAGTGTGTTAAGTATGAACTAGGCTGAAGGCAGAAATCAATGTTGCCATTGTCCATATGGAGATTAGAGACTTCTTTGCTCTAGTCAACAAGTGTCGTATCATTGAGGAAGGCCATAAGAAATTGAGCATGTCAAGAGTTGAAAATTCCACTAATAAGCTGCACCGCAAACTTCAAGATTTAAGCCCAATTCATATCATAGTTCAAGCAAATTACCATAGTTAAGGCAACAATTCAAGCCACAAGGACCTCAAAGCAATTTTCATCATGGGGGATCAAGTGGTCCCAAGGGTAAAGCACCCCAAAGGGCCCAAGTTGCACCCCAGGCCTCACCCTTTGCGTTATGTCCCAAATATGGGAAGCCACATGGAGATCGGCTTTGCTTGTTAAGCCAGGGAGTTTGCTTCAAGTGTGGAAAGCCTGGTCACTATGCTAGGGGTGCTCTGAGAGGAACCCGATAGTCCCTAACCCCAAGCCACAACATCAAGGGAGGGTATTTACTCTCAATGCCAAAGACTCGTCAAAGTCCAAAAACCTCATAGAAGGTAAGTGTGAAATGACGGTAGGACCTTAATTGTACTGTTTGGGCACAAATCACTCATTCATATCACATGCTAGTGTCGAGTCTTTGCAATTACATGTGTTAGAACTTCCTTTTGATCTTACTATTTCTACACCCATGGTAGACCTATTAAGACTTCAGATGTTGTTTAAATTGCCATTTCATTGTGGAAGGTAGACCTTTTATCCTGGATCTAGTTTGTTTGTCTATGCATAGTCTAGACATGATTTTTGGCATGGATTGGCTTTATGCTAATCGTGTAATGTTGAATGGTTATACAAAGTCTTCATCTTCCTCCCTATCCCTAGTGCGTCTAGTAAATCTCTTAGCCTTTACTTGAGTGTTGTAGAAGTCGACTGTTATGGGAAGAAAGTAAGGGATATGTTCTCCTAGCCACTACGAGTAGACTCTAAACAGAAAATCGATGATGTGCCTATAGTAAGAGACTATCCTGAGGTGTTTCCAGATGATATACCTGAGTTCCTTCCGATGAGAGAGATAGAGTTCTCCATAGAGTTTGCCCTGAAAACAGGGCCAATATCTATAGCACCTTAGAGAATGTCACCCTTAGAGTTAACTGAGTTAAAGACGAGTTAGAAGAGCTTTTAGAAAAGAAGTTTGTGAGGCCTAGTGTATCACCATGGGAGCCCTGGTTCTGTTTTTTAAGAAGAAAGATGGAAATATGAGGTTGTGTGGATTATAGGCAATTAAACCAAGTGACAATAAAGAATAAGTACCCTCGCCTAGGATAAATGACTTGATGGATCAACTAAAAGGAGCGGTAGTGTTCTCAATGATTGATTTGAGATCAAGGTATCATCGGATTATAGTAAGGGATGAAGACATACCTAAGACCTTTAGGACAGGTATGACCATTTTGAGTTCACGGTCATGTCGTTTGGATTGACTAATGCTCCTGCCATGTTCATGGACTACATGAATAGGATTTTCAGACCCTATTTGGACCAGTTTGTGGTTGTTTTCATAGATGATATACTTATTTATTCGAAAACTCATGCAGAACATGAGCATCATTTGAGGACAGTTTTGGAGATTCTAAAGGAAAAAAAGTTGTGCAAAACTTCTAAGTGTGAATTTTGGTTGGAGGAAGTAAAGTTCTTAGGACACATCGTGTCAAAATGAGGTATTGCAGTAGATCCTAGTAAGATTGAGGCTGATGAGCTAGAAAGACCTACCATGGTGAAGGACATACGAAGCTTTTTAGGACTTGTTGGCTATTACCGTAGGTTCATTAAAAGATTTTCTCAAATTTCCTTACCCTTGACCAAGCTTACTAGGAAGAGTGCCCTTTTTGTTTAGACTCCGAAATGTGAAAAGAGTTTCCAAGAGCTAAAGGTGAGGTTGACCATAACCCCAGTGTTAGTATTGTTTGATCCTAATGTGCCATTTGAAGTATATTGTGACGCTTCAGGGAAAGGTTTAGGTTGTGTGTTAATGCAAAATAGGCAAGTGGTAGCCTATGCATCCAGGCAACTCAAACCTCATGAAACAAACTACCTCACCCATGACCTTGAGTTAGCGCCGTGGTGTTTGCCTTGAAAGTGTGACGACACCATTTGTATAAAGTGAAGTACAAGATATTCTCTAATCACAAGAGTCTCAAATACCATTTTGATCAAAGGAACTGAATATGAGGCAAAGGATATGGATGGAGTTCTTGAAGGATTATGATTTTAGGTTGAACTATCATCCGGCAAGGCTAATGTAGTGGCTGACGGTTGAGTCGAAAGTCACTACACTTGTCTCATATGATGGTCAAAGAGGTGGAGCTGATTGAGAAGTCTAGGGATTTAAACTTGGGATGACATTGACCACTGAGAGCATAAAGGTGTGCCATCTCAGTGTAATGAGTGACTTTAAAGAGAAAATCACTTGAGCCCAACAAGAGGACGTGGAGTTTAAGGAGACTCTAGAGGCGTGAGGAAGGAAAGTTTCACCCTAAAGACGGATAAGCTATGGAAGTTTGAGGGTTGGATTTGTGTACCGTGAGCGGTGACTTACAAAAGGAGATTTTGCAAGAGGCTCATAAGGGCCATTTTACCATTCACCCTGGTGCCACTAAGATGTATCAAGAATTGAAAAAGATATTTTGGTGGCCGGTTTCAAACGAGACATGGTAACATAGGTGAGTAAGTGCTTGGTCTATCAAAAGGTGAAGATTGAGCACCAAAGACCTGGAATGCTGCAACCCTTGTCGATTCCGAATGGAAATGGGATAATATCTCAATGGATTTTGTAACGGGGCTACCCAAGACTCAAGCTGGCTACAATGCCATATGGGTAATTGTGGATCATCTAACAAAGTCGGCTCACTTTTTGCCTATTAAGGTGACTTATTCTTTAGATAAGCTAGCCCAGTTGTATGTCCAAGAGATTGTAAGGTTGCATGGAATGCCATCAACAATAATCTCAAACGGAGATCCGATTTATATTACATTTTTGGGGAGCCTTTCAGAAGGCATTTGGTTTGAAGCTATGTCTAAGCACGGCTTATCACCTTCAAACGGATGGCCAATTAGAGAGAACCATATAAACCCTAGAGGATATGTTGAGGGCATGTGTGTTAAACTAGAAGGGAAGTTAGGATAAGTACTTGTCGTTGGTTGAGTTTGCATATAACAATAGTTATCATGCAACTATCGACATGGCATCGTACGAGGCCCTATATGGAAGGAAGTGTCAATCTCCTTTATGTTGGTATGAACCCAGGAAACAAAGCATGTTAGGACTCGAAGTTGTAAGGGAAACAACAGAATAGATCAAAAGGATTAGGGATAGGATTCTTACTACTCAAAGTCAACAAAAGAGCTAAGCAGATAGGCGGTGAAGCCATTGGAATTCCAAGAGGGAGAACATGTTTTCCTTAGAATCACCCCCAATAGGTATAGGATAAGCTATGAGAATAAAAAGGTTAAGCCCCAGATTTTTAGTCCATTCGAAATCCTTAATGGTCGGGTAAAGCATACCACATAACCTTACCACCTAATCTATCAAACCTTCATGATGTCTTCCATGTTTCTCATTAAGAAAATACTAATTCGACCCTAGTCATATGTTAGAGCCAACAGGTACAATTAAGGGAGGACCTGACCTTCAACCTACCATTACAAGGATCATGGACAAGAGGGTCAAGCAACTGAAAAACAAAAGCGTACTTTTGGTCAAGGTGACATGGGGACAAGATAAAGCGGAAAATTATACATGGGAATTGGAATTAGAGATTAAGGCTCAGGAGCCTAAGCTTACAGGTAAACAAATTTTAAGGCCGAAATTCTTTTTAAGGAGGGGAGAAATGTAATCCCGAATTTTCCTGTTGTGCAAAATTACAAAATGCCCTAGGTAATTTTCACACGAGATTCGAAGGTCAAACAATCCTTGATTAGGAATTTTAACATTAGGGTAACATTATATGAGGCTTGGATAGTAATTCTAATTTTTCGTATGCAAAATGACCAAAATGCCCTGAGGTCATTTTTGGAAATCAAAAATAGCCAATCCGGCTATCCTCGAGGGGTTAGTTTTATGTTTGAAAGGAATTATTTGTGATATGTTGATGATGAGGTAAAAATCTCAACTTAGGTTTTAGATTACGAAAAATTACCAAATTACCCCTGCGATAATTTAAACACGAGATTGTGTGATGTTTGAACCCGGTCATCACCAGGAAGTTTATAATGTTTATTATAAGTACTATGTAATATCTAGAAATGTTCAGTAATTTCGGGAATTTTTATATGCAATGACCTTTTTACCCCTAGTTAGTTCTTAATAAGTTCACTTAAGTAATTAAGACAATATTAGGCTCTAATTCTTTTCAAATTGATTACATTCATTAATCTTGGATTAAAAATAATTACTTGAGTTAAAAATAATTATTTAAGGTAATTAGAGCCTAAGAATTATTTAGGGAAATATAATTTCCTTTCTTAATTACAAGGACTCATAAAATCAATAATGTTAAGATTAAGGTAAATTTAGTGCATTTTCTTTCTTTGTCTTAAGATTAGGACTTATGTTACAAATTGATTTTCAACTCGATTGAGATTAAACTTAACACCCTAATAATTAACCCAATACACCTAGGAGGTCTGATTAATTACTAGACTTTACTCTTTGCTTCAGTTCCTTAATCATGCTTTGAAAATACTTAGTGAAATTATGAGCCATTTTTTTAAAACATAATTGAAAACATGAGCCGCGCATAACGTGAACGATAATAAAGATAAAGCAGAAAACGAATAGACATATCATGAAGAACACATCATATTGGCTCCATCATATGACATCCATAATTACATATCACATAGATATTTTGCCTACCAACAGAATAAGACTAGGTGTAGGCAATCTAAAAAACATAAATAATATATGGATGGAAGGACATCCATTAATGGCACCTAGTAATAACACTCAGGGATAGGGATAGATATATGAAATATACGAGTGAAACTAAGGATCAAGTTCACTACCAGGTGAAAGCCTCAACGTGATTACTAGAGCTCCTTCAAGACTTTATAGAAATACAAATTCAATCCAATATATATATCTTAGCAAGACAAAGTGAGAAATACATCTTTCAAGTTCTAAACTCAAGATCATAAAAACATCATAAAAATATTATTCTTTAAAGTTTTGCATCAAGTGGAACTTTCAAGCTTTAGAGGCCTAACTTGTGATGGATTCACAACCCACCCTCAAGGTCCTCATCATCAAGCCATCATCTTAGTCCCACCTAGGCCATATGGCCGAATTTTTCAAGAAAAAAAGGAAGAAGAAAACCAAATGTAAAAACTAGAGAAAATCCATGAAATCATCATTTTGAACCAAGAACAACACTTAGCAAAGCATAGAAATAAACTTAAAAACAACTCCCTACCTAATTTGATTTGAAGGAAAGGAATAGGACTTGGTTTCCTTGAGTGAAATGAAAGAAAATCTCTTTGAGAAATTTCAGCCAAGGAGGAGGAAGAAAGAAAGCTTTTGGTGCTCCTAAAACTAGAATTTGTGTAAGTTATGAGCAAGGCTTCCAAGGCTTCTCAAGTAAGCATATTTATAGAGGAATTCAAGCTCATGTATGACAAGAGGATGAGGCATAATTTTTGGATTTTTCATGGGGAACAAAGAGAGGAAAATCATTTCTTGTTTAAGGCATGTTTTATGCCATGTTTTAGGGAATTTTTGGCATTTTCTTTTAGTGCATTATCTTGCAATAATTCTAATGATTATGGATGAATTATTTTGTGCATTACAGCCTCATGGAAGAGGGTTTTGTGTGTTCTATGTATTATTTAGGTGTAGGCAAGGTATTCATGCAATTTAGAGATTTACGGTTAAGGGCTTAGGTGAATTAGTAAGCAATTTGAGTGTTTTAAAGCAATTTTAGGTTCTAATCAATTTAAATAAATAATTTTGACTCTAGATTAATAATTAGAATTTAATAAGCTTTAATTTGAGCCTAATATTGCTTAGGTTTCGTTGACAATCAAAAATCTCAAAATTTGTAAAACACAAAGAGAGGGCAAAACGGTCATTTTACTTAAAAATTGCCCAAGACCACCCGAGCTTAACCAATGGTTAATCATGACTTAAAAACACCTTTTAAAACATTTTAGTGAAAAAAACGGCGCATGGGCGTTTTGTCATTTCGCGTCGAGCTCAAAATTATGATTCTTCTCCTCTATTAACACACATAACACAAACAATTCCTTATTATTATTATCAAAACATCCCCTTGAGGATGGGTGGGGCCCACGATCCTCATTTTCTGAGTAAAATAACCTCAGGGGCATTTTGGTCATTTTACACGTCCAGAAAATCGGGGTTTGCAATACTTGCACGAATTGCTCCTAACTTCTTCTTCTAACGTTATATTCCTTTATTAAGGATTGTTTGGTCTCAAATTTTATATAATATTTACCTAGGTAATTTGGTAATTCCTAATGACAGTAAAAATTCCAAGTAAAAATTGGGCGTTACATTACTCCCCTCCTTAAAAAGAATTTCGCCCTCGAAATTCGTTACCTGAGAGCAGCTCTGGATTGTGCTTGCATGCTATTCCAAGCTCCATGTATCTTCTTCGGTTTCACCTCGTCTCCATGCTACTTTGACTAGGGTAAGCCTTGTTCCTTAATTGCTTAACTCCTTGGTCAACGATTCTCGTGGGTGGTAAGTTAAACGTTAGGTCATCTCTTAATTGTACATGTTCTGGCTCTAGTACATGACTTGGTTAGAATGATATTTCCTTAACTGGGAGATATGGAAAACATCATGAAGGTTGGACAGACTCTGGGGTAGGGCTATACGGTAGGCTCCAGATCCTATTTTGCTAAGGATTTCAAACGGACCAAGAAATCTGGGGCTCAATTTCTTTACTTTCATTGCTTGGCCTATGCCTATGGTGGGGTGATTCTAGGAACACATGGTCCCCTTCTTGCAACATTCTGGAAGGTTTTTGGTGTTCAATCTTCACCTTTTGACACACCAAGCACTTACTCACCCATGTGCACACATCCTTCTTCAATCCTGGCCACTAAAACATCTTCTTCAAATCTTGATACATCTTGGTTGCACGGGATGAAGGGTAAAATGGCCCTTATGGGCTTCCTCCAAAATATCCTTCGGAGGTCACCACTAGCAGGTACACATATACGACCTTCAAACCTCCACAAACTATCATTCCCTTGAGTAAAACCTTTCAACTTATCAGCTCTTCCGCTTCTAAGGTCTCTTGAAATTTCGTATCTTCCCTTTAGGCTTGAGCAATTCTTTCCTTGAATTCACTCGTCACACTAGGATGGCAAGCTCTTATGCCCTTAGTGGTCAAGGTCATCCCTTGGTTTAGGTCTCTAAACCTCAATTAACTCAACCTCCTTCACCATCAAATACTTGTAAGGATTTCCTACTTAGGGCATCGGCTACAACGTTAGCTTTGCCTGGATGATAGTTTAACCTGAAATCATAATCTTTTAAGAACTCCATCCACCTTCTTTGCCTCATGTTTAGCTCTTTTTTATCAAAGAGATATTTCAAATCTTGTGATCGGAGAACACTTCAAACTTAACGCCATATAAATGGTGTCTCCAAATCTTCAGAGCAAACACGACGGCGGCTAATTCAAGGTCATGGGTAGGGTAATTTGCCTCATGTGGCTTGAGTTGCCTCGACGCATAGGCCACCACTTGCCTATCTTGCATCAGGTACACAACCCAAACCCTTCCTTGAAGCATCACAGTATACTTCGAAAGGCACATTGGGGTCGGGTAATACCAAAACGGGGTTGAGGTTAGCTTGTGTTTTAGCTCTTGAAAGCTCTTTTCACACTCCAGGGTCCATGAAAAAGTGTCTTCTTAGTCAGCTTGGTCAGAGGTAGAGAAATTTGGGAAAATCCCTTGATAAACCAACGGTAATAACCAGCTAAACCCAAAAGCTCCTTACTTCATTACCGTGGTTGGTCTTTCCAGTTCACGACCGTTTCGACCTTACTAGGATCTACATCAATTCCTCTCTTAGACACTACATGCCCTAAAAATTTCACCTCATCCAACCAGAATTCACACTTAGAAAGCTTGGCATATAGTTTCTTTTCCTTAGGATTTCCAGTACTATGGTTAAGTGGCATTCATGCTCCTCGTGGGTCTTAGAGTATATGAGAATATCATCTATGAAGACAACCACGAACTGATCTAAATAGGGTCTAAAGATCCTATTCATGTAATCCATAAAAATTGCTGGAGCATTGGTTAATCCAAAGAACATTACTGCAAACTCAAAATGGCCGTATCGAGTGCGAAAGGTCATTTTGGTATATCTTCATCTCTTACTCTAATTGGTGGTAACCTGACCTCAAATCAATCTTAGAAAACACGACTACCTTTAAGCTGATCCATCAAGTCATCTATCCTAGGCAAAGGGTATTTGTTCTTCACTGTCACTTTATTCAATTGGCTATAATCAACACACATCCTCATAATCCCATCCTTTTTCTTCACAAACAACACAAGGGCTCCCCAAGGTGATGCACTAGGCCTAACAAACTTTTTCTCCAATAAATCTTCCAATTGAGCTTTTAACTCGGTCAACTCTAATGGGGACATCCTGTATAGGGCTATGGATATGGGTCCTGCACAGGAAGCAATTCTATGGAAAACTCTATCTCTCTCTTGGGGGAAACTCTGGTATCTCATCTAGAAATACTTCGGGATAATTCCTTACTATCGGTATCTCATCGATACTTTGCTCAAAGTCTACATTACTAGCGGCTAAGAAAATATAACCTTTAGTCTTACCCTTACCAGTCCATTTCCACAATAGTTATGTACAGGGCTTATGGGTTTCTTAGGTTCAATGGGAATAGGAAGAAAGGTAATGGTTTTCTCATAGCAATTTAACAGTACACGGTTGGCCTCAAGCCAATCCATGCCAAGAATTACATCTAGACCTTGCATAGGTAAGCAAATAAGATCTAAAACAAAGGATTTATTTTCTATAACAAAATTGCAATCTAAACAACATTCACAAGTTCTAATGGGTTTTCCAATAGGGTAGAAACAACAAGGTCAAAAGGAAGTTCAGTCACATGTAAGTTAAGGCTTTTAACACATGAGTGAGAGATAAAAGAATGGGAAGCGCCAGAATCATATAGTACAATTAGGTTTTTACCATGCATGTTACACTTACCTTCCACAAGATTCCGTGACTTCATTGTTTCTTAGCATTAACGTAAAGACCCTTCCTTGGTACTGTGGCTTGGGGTTAGGGTTGGGGTTTCTTCCATGCATTCTCTAGAGTAGTGGCCTGGCTTTCCACACCGATAGCATACATTTGTTCCAGCTCGACATGGCATGCTCCCATGATTCTTGCCGCACTTGGGACAATCCGTGGATGGTGGGGGTCGTGGAGGTGCTGCTGGACCCTTTGTGGTGCTTTCCCCTTGTTGTTGTTATTGTTGTTGTTGTGATTGTTGTTGGGGTTGTTGTAGCGGTTGTAGCGGTTGTTGTTGTTGTTCGGCCTTCCTTGTTGAAAGTTCCTATGTGGACCTTGGGGTCTCGATTGAGGTGGGAATGGGGGTCGATTATGCCTCTTGAATTGCTGACCTTGAGGTGTCAGCTTCTTGGTGATGTTATCCGACCTTGAGGTGCTCAACTTTCTCCCCTTCTTCAATGATGCGGCATTTGTTAACTAGGGTAGAGAAATCCCTCTCCAAATGCGCAACTCCACATTAAGCTCGCCTTTAACCCTGACTCGTATTTAATGCATTTCCAATACTCGTCGGGGTTACTTTGATACATCCTTGAGAACTTAATGAGTTCCTCAAATCTGGCAGTGTCCTGGGCTACATTCATGTTTCCTTGCACAAGCTGCATGAACTCAATGTCCTTGGCATTTTTGACTGACTCTGGAAAGACTTCTCATAAAAATGGACCTTAAATAGCTCCCAATCAATGTCCACGTCGGTCGCTTCCAAGAGTCTTCGAGCACTTGTCCACCAAAGGGCATCACCCTCGAGCATATGGGTGGCAAAAGTAACCTTCTCTCCTCTGAGCATGGGGCTACAGCAAAGACTTTCTCAATATTCCAAATCCATTCTTCTGCAACATTTGGATTGAGGGTCCCCTTGAATACCTGGTGGGTTCGCCTTGCGAAACTCCCCAACAAGCGTGTTTAGGGATCTCATGGCCTTGATTCACATTAGCTTGGCGATCCTGATCCATTCGCTCCATCATCATCCTCATTGTCCTTGCCACATCACGGAGTGCTTTGGCGGTTTCTTGTTCCTGGTTATTCTGTGCCGCGTTCCTAGTCTGTTGTCGACATGCCATTGGTCCCTATACATACAAAACAACAACACTGATGTGATCAGGCTCAACATTCCATGCAAAGTGAGCAAGTTACTATGGCACGTACAACATACAGCGTCATGCATCTTTAATCCTCAAGCTCATCCTAATGATAAACATATACACATGACATTTCTAATGTAGTATGCTTAAAGCATAGCCAGTCCAATCCTCAGGCTCGTGAGAGCGAAGCTCTGATACCAAAATGTAACACCCTAATAATTAACCCAATACACCTAGGTATGATTAATTACTAGACTTTACTCTTTGCTTCAGTTCCTTAATCATGCTTTGAAAATACTTAGTGAAATTACGAGCCATTTTTTTTTAAAACATAATTGAAAACGTGAGCCGCGCATAACGTGAATGATAATCGAGATAAAGCAGAAAACAAATAGACATATCATGAAGAACACATCATATTGGCTCCATCATATGACATCCATAATTACATATCACATAGATATTTTTCCTACCAACAGAATAAGACTAAGTGTAGGCAATCTAACAAAACATAAATAATATATGGATGGAAGGACATCCATTAATGGCACCTAGTAATAACACTCCAGAGATAGGGATAGATATCTGAAATATACGAGTGAAACTAAAGGATCAAGTTCAGCTACCAGGTGAAAGCCTCAACGTGATTCACGAACACTTCCTTCTTTTTCTGAAGACAAGATGGAAAGAAAAAAAAATAGAGGGAGTGAGAAACTTATAAAAAGAATCTCAGTAGGGTACTCACCTCATGATGCATTGTGTCATCATCATCGTCCCCAGGAACCTTGGGTTTCTTTATGAAAATGTGAGCATGCTAAGATTCATTTATTAATCTTCGAAAATATACTTTATCGAGGTTCATCGGTTTTAATCATGCGTCTTATAATGCATCATAAACTTAGCATGTCATATTTATAATGAACTTTTCCTTTTATCAACACATCATAATCTTCATCATCATATCATAAATACTATGCATAGAAGAACATCATATTTCTCATCATCATATCATAAATACTATGCATAGAAGAACATCATATTCACATCATGCATTACTTAGTTCCTTAGGTGACTTAAAGTTACTTTCATCATCATTTTCCTGGGCCACCCTATACTCCACCCTTTTGGGAGTAATCTAGGTTATGAGCTCATACCTTACTTGTCGTCACTAGCATATACTTATCCCTTTTGATAAGTTAAAATCCCAACTCTACCCTTTTGAGAGAACAGGCTAGGGGCAAGAATCACCTTTTCACCACCTATAGTCTGATGGGTCCAAAGGATCATTTTCTCATAAGTTTAAGTCACCATTAAATCTTTGTATGTTATATCATAATACAATTCTTCATTCATAATCATCATAACATTTTCTCATTTATAGTCTTATGCCGAAATAATATATACCAACTATAATCATGCATCTGGAGATTCCAGGAAAGAGAGGTGGATCACAAATGGACACGCTTAAATACCAAGTCTTTCCTAGCCAGAACCTTTCCAAATTACACTTTTACAGTAGTACAATTTCTTCAGGAACAAGGGTAATTTTTAAATAACAAAGAATATTTCTTTATTTCATGCATAAGTATTCTCATTGTTTGCAATAGCAACTATAACATGCAAGCCATGAAATCATTTAATATTATCAAATACTTAATAAGCATCAAATCTCTACATAGACTTATCATTTAAAACATCAAGGAGGCATCATCATCAATTCTTACAAAGGCTGTCTCAACAACCGAAACTCTAGAATTGGGCAACCTCAATTATTGAACTAATTAATTATGCATCTAAGGGATTCATTACCATCATTACCATTAATTATAAGCCTTAGGAACATTATTAGACTATATGGGGCAGCATAGGCAGTAAGTCATTCTTAAGGTTTTACATGTGCTAGAAGCTTTTTAACCCTTTCTCATTACCGTCTTTCCCTACGATGCCAAAATTAATTACTAACCCAATTATGAATCATTCTCCCTTATCTAAACATAATAAAATCTGGTTCTTAAGGCCACTAAAGGTTCTGGACAGATTGCATAAATTTCATTATCTAGAGTTCTAGAAATCTTGCTTTACGGTTGTTTTATATGGCTAGTTTCTCTTCTAACTTGCATATAATTGTTCCCTCATCAATAAACATAATAATCACAACTTTAAACATATTAAATCATCATCATACATTGGTAATAAACTCATATTAGTGGCTGAATCATAAACCTATCATAATCACATTTTAAGTGTACATGGAATACTAGTTTCTTGTAAAGTCTTTGCAAGGCCTCAAATTTCTTTTAGAAACTAATTCTTTTTGCTAAACTTGAAAGAATCTTCATGATTAAAATTCTCACTTAAGATAAAAGGAGCAAGTCTTGATCTTAAGAGATTTATGTGATATCTTAGAATCATAAACATGCTATGCAACCTCATTTTAATCTTGTCATTATAAGGTGATAACTTGGAATTATAAACATGATATGCAAATCCATTTCTTTATCTTTAAGATTTAAGGTGATGACTTGAAAATTAAACATGATGCAAGAGCATGAAATATAAACATGATGCAAGAAACTGAAGCGGCGTAGTCCGCATAGGACCAAGTGGAGGGAGAAGAGAATCTTAAGAAGGAGCGGCGGTAATCCGGCACTGGAATGAAGGGAGAAGAATTATTATTACATCTTTTAAGCTCCAATCTCAAGACTTCTAAAGAATCAATTCTTTAACTCCAATAATCTTATTTCTTTGCTTGTGATACTTGGGCAAGTCTTTGAGCTCTAGGATCTTTAGGTGATGACATAAAAATAAACATGTCATGCGTTGAGTGGAACTTTCAAGTTCTAAACTCAAGATCATAAAAACATCATAAAAATATTATTCTTTAAAGTTTTGCATCAAGTGGAACTTTCAAGCTTTAAAGGCCTAACTTGTGATGGATTCACAACCCACCTCAAGGTCCTCATCATCAAGCCATCATCTTAGTCCCACCTAGGCCATATGGCTGAATTGTTCAAAGAAAAAGGAAGAAGAAAACCAAATGGAAAAACTAGAGAAAATCCATGAAATCATCATTTTGAACCAAGAACAACACTTAGCAAAGCATAGAAATAAACTTAAAAACAACTCCCTACCTAATTTGATTTGAAGGAAAGGAATAGGACTTGGTTTCCTTGAGTGAAATGAAAGAAAATCTCTTTGAGAAATTTCAGCCAAGGAGGAGGAAGAAAGAAAGCTTTTGGTGCTCCTAAAACTAGAATTTGTGTAAGTTATGAGCAAGGCTTCCAAGGCTCCTCAAGTAAGCATATTTATAGAGGAATTCAAGCTCATGTATGACAAGAGGAGGAGGCATAATTTTTGGATTTTTCATGGGGAACAAAGAGAGGAAAATCATTTCTTGTTTAAGGCATGTTTTATGCCATGTTTTAGGGGATTTTTTGGCATTTTCTTTTAGTGCATTATCTTGCAATAATTCTAATGATTATGGATGAATTATTTTGTGCATTACAGCCTCATGGAAGAGGGTTTTGTGTGTTCCATATATTATTTAGGTGTAGGCAAGGTATTCATGCAATTTAGAGAATTTACGGTTAAGGGCTTAGGTGAATTAGTAAGCAATTTGAGTGTTTTAAAGCAATTTTAGGTTCTAATCAATTTAAATAAATAATTTTGACTCTAGATTAATAATTAGAATTTAATAAACTTTAATTTGAGCCTAATATTGCTTAGGTTTCGTTAGACGAATCAAAAATCTCAAAATTTGTAAAACTACACAAGACGGGGCAAAATGGTCATTTTACTTTTAAATTGCCCGAGACCACCCGAGCTTAACCAATGGTTAATCATGGCTTAAAAACACCTTTTAAAACATTTTAGTGAGGTTCGAACTCAGTCGGCACGCAATTGGGATTAAAACAACATGGGCGTTTTGGTCATTTCACGCGTCAGAGCTCAAAATTATGATTCTTCTCCTCTATTAACACACATAACACAAACAATCCCTTATTATTATCAAAACATCCCCTTGAGGATGGGTGGGGCCCACGATCCTCATTTTGAGTAAAATAACCTCAGGGGCATTTTGGTCATTTTACACGTACAGAAAATCGGTTTGCAATACTTGCACGAATTGCTCCTAACTTCTCTTCTAACGTTATATTCCTTTATTAAGGATTGTTTGGTCTCAAATTTTATATAATATTTATCTACGGTAATTCGATAATTCCTAATGACAGTAAAAATTACAGTAAAATTGGGGCGTTACATTAACTCCATTACTAGTATAAGATTACTCTTTTACCTTGTCTTGGTAAATCCTAAACACTTGATTTTTTCCATTTACACTAAGTTACCAATTCATGATTTACTATCTAATTAAATAAGCTATCCTACATGTCCTACTATTTATCAAGAATCCACTTTGTCTCCCATTATCCCAAAGCAAATGCCACGGCCTCCATACCCCCAATCATCCTCTTGTTTTATTTATTTCAACAAACAAGGCACTTGAAAAGATATCATTATCTTACCATTTGCTTTTTTGGAGTTGTCTTGCTTAAAGTTTGCTCAAAAAATTCTGCTTTCTCTCAAGAAACACTAAGCTTCCTTCTTCTTCGTCCTCCATAGCCAAGAAGCTCCATTCTTGACATTCATCCAAGCTAGCAACCTCAAACTAACATATTTCCACCATACATCAACTCCTAAACACCTAAACTTTCCATTTCCAAACACAAGAACACAAGAAAAATTCTTCCTCCATTCTAACTTGCCTTGGCCGAAAGCATCATCATCATCATTAAGAGCAAATTTTCTTCTTCTTACTTCATAAAATATCAAGCTTTATCTTTTGTAAATAAGAAACAACTTGGTAGGGATTTTATTTCATGCTCTTTCTCTTGTTCTTTCTTCTAAATTTCAATTTCTATGGCTTGATGATGAGGAATCATGGTGGTGGTTATGAATCCATCATATAATAGACCTCTAAAGCTCAAGGTTTAGTTTTTGTTATCAAAAGATTTATAGAGTAATTGTTCATTTTCTTTAAGTTGATTCTTTTTGAACTTGATGATGAGTTCAAGAGATATGGTTCTTGGAACCATGGTAATAAGAACTCTAAAGTTCACTTCCTTTTTGTTAAGATTATTTGAAGTCAAAGGGTTTCATTCTTTAAAGGTCTTGAGTTTTGAGCTTAACAAGATATAAAAATGAACTTGCATCCATGTTTATGTTCCAAGCTCTTGCATATCATGTTTAAATTTCCAAGTCTTGCATAATCATGCTTATATCACTACAACATTTTTTGTCTAAGACAATGCTTAAAAAACGTTGCCTAAAGATAAGAAAAGCGTAGCCTTTGATAAAATGCAACACTTTTTGGTCAAAGGCAACGTTTTTGCATTGCCTATACTGCGTTGGCTTTTCTCTAAGGCAACGCTTTTCAAAGAAAAGGCAACGGCTTGCAAAAAAAGTTGCATTTGCTACACCAAAAGGCAACGCTTGTATAGACAATCAAAGGCAACGTTTTTCCAATGGTCTTAAGCGTTGCCTTTTCTAATGTTTAGGTAACACTTTATAAGCGTTGCATTTTCTGATGTTTAAGGCAGCAATTTATAAGCGTTGCCTATTCTTTGCATTGCCTTATTTTGAAGCATGCCTGCTTTGTAATTAAAAACAATGCTTTTCTTGTTTAAAATGACATTATTTTGAACCAAAAATTACATTAACTACAGTGATAATTTTTCAATTTTGAATCTATAACAATCAACTTAAATTCATAAATAAAGTATCAATTAAGTAAAGAAGTCATCTTAAAACATATAATATTGGTTGATACACATAGTTATACATAGAAACAAGTCATAAGTAGTTCAAACCAAAATGCAGATAAGTAAATATAGTTGACAAAAAGAAAGTAGTCATAAACTAAAGCAAAATAAGTCTCTAGTTACAATCATATCCATTGCAAATTCTATGTCCAATGTGTATCATTTATCCTCTTGATTTGCATTAGTTACATGTGCATTAGCTCAATCTGCAACATAATATATATTTAACTATTTGAATCTTATGATCATTTCATAAGAGCACATAGTATACCATAACACCTCTGTAATGCTTACAAAGCCTAATATCTTGCATAAATCAACACACTATTCTATTACTAAAAATTAAAAGCTTCACTTATATTCAATTATTTTTAATCTCATAAATAGCAAACCAAACTACTTTATGGTCTACTAGTTTGGTCATGTCCTCTTTATAATTCATATGAACAGTAGAATCTAGTATGCATACACCTTTAGTAGTGATAAAGCAAAGTCCAAGAAGCTCTTAAATGCCATCCCTAAACTCTCTGCTATACCTTGGTAAACTTATTCAAATAATGTTATTAACACTTAATTCATATTTAAATAGTACTAGTAATAGTTCCTGAAAAACATAATAGTATCACTAATTTTCTCTTTTTGCAAGACTCTACAAGTATAAATTGAGGAACACACTAGTACTACAATAGTGTTTCCGAGATCAAAGTCATTAATATTTTGTTTATGTTTTCAATGACCACTAATTTCAATTACAGCACAATCTTCAAATGCTCATAGTTATGGTATATGTCCTGTTATCATGAACATACATAACTGACAGCTTCTAGAAAAGGGTTTAAGAAAAATGACGTCTTAGTTAGCGAAAGAGATACTAGAGACATGAAGCCATTCTTTTGGGCACTTGCTTAATAGTCTAAAACATTTAGGTCAACAATTTATACCTACCTGGTAATCAAACATAAAAGGTTCGCAAAGCATGAGAGGAAAGATTAAGGCCGTGTTTGGTTTGGCCATTTTCTGTTTTCATTTTCAATGAAAATGGAAGTAAAAATATGTTTGGTTCACCTTTGCTGAAAATATTTTCAGGAAATATTTTCCAAAATCTGTGAAAATTTGGAAATGATAAATCATCGTTTTTGGTCTTTCCTTTGAAAATGTTGAAAACAAGAGAAAGAGTGAAAACGCGGTGGCAATTTTGCAATTCTTCACAAATACCAATTATTTCCTTGAAAGTTCATCTTTTCTTTCATCAAAACACGCCATAAGTGTGGAATGTTAGAACTCTCTCATTGCACGAGCTCGTCGCCATCCTCCCTCTCCGGCACTACCAGTCTTCCCGCGCTATGCTAACAATCGCCGTTGAGGTGTAGGATAAGGAAGGGCGCGCTCTCGGAATTTTTGGCTCGCGGCGCAAGGATGCAGAAGCTCACGAGGGGAAGTAGAAGCTTGCTGGCACAAGGATGTAGAAGCTCGGAGGTTAGTGACCGACGTAATCTGCAATCTAAGCACGGATGCGAGGATGAAGGTCACAAGCTCGAGGAAGGCTCATCGTCGCGCGACGAGGATGGAGGTCGAGCTGGATCCGCGACGCGCGAGGATGAAGTTCGACGAGGTTAATGACCGAGGTAGATCTGGACGGATGAGTTAGATCTAGAGCTCGAGGTAGATCCAAGCACGGACGCACGGACGCGAGGATGAAGGAGTGAGGCTCGCTATCGCGCGAAGATGGAGCTCGGAGCGAGGTCCCAGGCATGGCCGTCGATGGCTAGGCCGCGAAGTGCCCACCTCGGTGATGCTATGTGTTTCTCTCTTTCTCTCCCTCTCAATGAGACATCACTATTAGGAGTATCAAGAGAATAAAAAGGAAGAGGAGTTACAGTAGCATATACTAATCTCTTAAGCCTAAGGCATGCTTTGATATGTTGTTTTCTTGAATGCAAGCCAGTGTATGTGTTGTTGAATGTTGAGTTGATATATATTCTTCACATTGTGAAGTTCAGGAATGTAATTCGTTTAACTCTCAATTTGATGAATGGTTTTGATTATTGTCATTGCTTAAAAAGGAGCTATGTGTGTATTAGACTTGGACGGTCCTATTGGGAAACTTCAAATCAGACAAACCAAATATATTTTTGTTGTTTTCACTTTCTGAAAATAGAATCTTTTATAAACCAAACGTATTTTTTAATTTTGAAAATCTGAAAATGAAAATGCTTTTCAGAAAATGAAAACAGGAAATGAAAATAGAAAATATTTCGCAAACCAAACGCGCTCTAAACATATTCTATAGCATTTCCAATTTACTATTATATTTTAGTATAGAGGTGGTTACCCAAAATTATCATGATAATGATCATTACCTGTGATGTATAACTACAATAATTTTCAGTCTATCAACAAAAACAAAAATTAGGATTGTCTTTGTGACATTTTGTGAGTTTCAAGCAGAGGTAATCCAGAAAATACAGAAAATGAATGAAGACATACTGAAATAATATGTAGTTATAATTTTATAACAGAATGACAATGCTTACTTTGATATGTCTCTCCTGAACTTATATGCACATTTTCCAGCCTAACTCTGTATGGGCAAGACCATGGCTATGCAGTTAATTTAACTAGTATATGAACAATAGAAGAGAATATCATTCCTCCAATAACTATGTAGAAATATACAATGCATTCCATTAAAACAAAAAGTTATAGACAATTGGAAAAGAAAAAGGTACCCCAATTAGAAGATCCCTCATTAATATTCATATAAGTCATAAGTGCCTAGAAATAGCAGGACTTCCTATTGTGTCTTCTCCTTCCTTCCTAACAGACTCTTCATCCGGTGCAAGAGTGGCCTCTAAAGTAGGAAGCCAATCAGATTGGTGAACCCATGTCTCAAAGAAAAACTACCATGATACTACAAGGAAAAGTTATAAAATTAAAATGAACATTCAGTCTGCAATTTTTGGGTTACAAGTGCCAGAAAGACTCAAAATGACCAAACATTCTAAATAAGATAGAGTACAAGTGTAGAAAAAAGGAAAAAGAAAAAAGATGTAACATAGATTAAGACCTACCCTATGGACTAGGATGAATGAACCATTACCATCACTTTCAGGCAAAGAGATGTACCCATGACCATGCATTGAGTAAGAATGATACAAAAGTTTACGGCAAACCAACTTCTTTAATACTTGCAAGACACGAGAAAGAAAAATATATACATGTATTATAGATATGATAGGATACAAAGATAAAGAATTAAATTGATATTACAAGATCTACATACCTCTATTGCTCGTTTCCCTATATGCCGAGCCTAGGCACTAGAAAGCTGTCTAAGTACAACTCTTGTGTTATACAAGAGGCTAAAGGGAAATGAATAGATATAGACAATATAATCAAAACTAATCATATGCCCTGAAGTGAACCAACAAAGAATTAACTTACCTACAGGTATCCTTCACCTTGGCTTCAAAAACTACCTCATCTACCTACAAAAACCCAGAACAATCAAACCAGGCATGAAAAGGGGACCTAATTATGACATCCTCTGCCTCCTAAAAAAATTGAATCAATTTTCACACAAAATTTTCAAAAAAAACAAGAATCTAAATCTCACAAGCATAATAGCAAGATGCCACTGACCAATCTAGATGAAATGGTGACGGAGCCTTTGACATTGTCGAAAGAGCGCTCTGATGGCTCTGAAGACGCAAGGGTGCAACAGAGTTATGCGATTTGGTGCCCGTGCTCGTCAGCGATCTCGAGGTCTCATGAGAGCTTGACTTCGAGGACCTTGCCGCCTCCAACATGGGATTCAGGGCTTCTGGAAGGTTCGGCGGAAGGAGAAGCGAAGAGAGACGCGGAGGACCACCCACCTACTCCCATCATGATGGAAGGACCACCATGCGCTCTTCTGTGTTGGAAGGAACCACGGCGTAATGAAGAGCTCTCCTTTAGTGTGCAAATGAACCATCGTGCTGCTTCCGTCGTGTGAATTAACCACCGCGTGGAAGGGACCACTTCAAAGAATGAACCACCGAAGGAACCACCACACATGATGAACAGCTTTCCTTCCGAGTGAGTTTCTTGAATCACGAAAGCGACGAAGGGAGCTCTCCTTCGTGCTGAATCACTCGATTCCTTCAATGTGGGAAGAAAGAAGGGCGAGCTCTTTTAGATTAGGGATTGTAGTGCCCTAAGGATTGAGTTTCTGATAGAAATAAAGAAGAAATGGGTTGAGTTTGAGTAATATGGGCTTCGGGAGAAAATTAAAATTGGTTTTTTGATGACTCAATTTTTAGTTTACAATGCAAAAGCCAAAATTTTTAGTGGAAAATATTTTAAGTTCGCATTAAATATTTAGGCAACGTTTTAAAAGCATTACAAATTGGATTTTAAAAGGCACTGCTTGAAAAATGAAGGCAATGAGCAAACAAGTATTACCTGTTATTGGATGATATGGCAACGCTTCAAAAGCGATTTCTTTAAGTTAACGCAACGATTTCTAAGCATTGCCATAAATTTTGTTGCCTTAGCCCAACCCAAACACTAACCCCATAAAAACGTTGGCTTAGACCCCAAAGCCAACACTTTCTAAGCATTGCCTTACAAAAGTGTTGCCTTAGACCAAAAATGTTGTAGTGTATTTCAAGTAATCACTTTAATTCTTAAAATTAATAATATGGACTTGCATATCATGTTTAAATTTCCAAGTCTTGCATACCATGTTTAAATTTCAAGTCATCACCTTAAATCTTAAAGATAAGAAAATGGACTTGCATATCATGTTTATATTTCAAGCCTTGCATATCATATTTAAATTTCACGTCCTTACCTTAATTCTTAAAAATAAGAAAATGGACTTGCATATTCATGTTTAAGTTTCAAGTCTTGCATATCATGTTTAAATTTTAAGCCATCACCTTAAGTCTTAAAGATAAGAAAATGACCTTGCATATCATGTTTATATTTCAAGCCTTGCACATCATATTTATATTTCCAAGTTATCACTTTATAATGACCAAGATTGAAAATGAGGTTGCATGGCATGTTAATGATTCTAGTTATCACCTAAACCTCTAAAGCTCAAAGACTTGCCTCCTTTATCTTAAATGCAAATTTTGATTATGGACACAATTCAATATATGAATTTTGGCCTTATTAGGATCTTAGGTTTGAAGTTGGTTCTATTTTGTTTTGAGACTTGGAATTTTGTTTCCATGATGTACAAAGAGAATATGATTTTTGAAGGATGTAATTGTTTTTGATGAAGTGATTGTTTTGATTTGGGAAAATATGAGTATAATCTCAAGGGAATAATTGGAATGTAGTTTTATAATGGTTTTAGAATGAAAGAGCAACTCAAAGTATGTTTAAACTTCAATTTTCAAAATTATGGAGCTCTTGGTAATCGATTACCATATACTGTAATTGATTACCAGTAGCTTGTTCATGTTTGTTTCAAAAATTTGAACTGGATTATCAATTACCACTCTTGTAATCGATTGCCAAGCCAAGAAATGTGCAAATGATTGTGTTTCCATGCAAAATAACATGAACTAATGACTACATATGCCTAGTCTAGTATGTTATATATATCCTGTTGAGCATAACATATGCATTAGTTGAGTCCGGTCCTTGATTTTCTAGCATACTGGGTAGGAGCTTGTTTATGTTATGAGATATTGATTGATGACATGCCTATGGATATATGCAAAGAATTTGATGAATACTTACGTGATCAATTACATGATGAATCATGGCATGTTATGTTTATGATTGATTATTTGAGGTGCATTATTTAAGTGTTCTATGAACATGAGATGTTGAAGGAAAAGTCATGATTATAAGTTCATGCTTGCATCTCTAAATAACTTGCCAATATTAAGGTGACATAAGACACATGGAAATGATCCTCTAGACTCCTCTAATTAAAAGTTATGAGAAGTGGTCCAAAAAGAACCCTTTAGACTCCAGGAATTAATGTTTATGAAAGGTGTCCTATGCCCCTTAACCCACACTCTAAGAGTCGGGAATTTAGCTTATCCAGGGTGTAACATCCTCCCAAGTATAACATCATTCTTAAGTCATGACATCGTACTTGAGAAGTAGTTACTTATAACTTAACGAATCTTTCTTAAATATCTATAGCAACTCGATTAACGTGTGTAATAACTAAGCGTAATTCTATTAAAACATATTACAAAAAACACAACATTGATTGAATACATAGTAAGTACAGAAGGAAGCTCCTCTATGAGCTTTAGCACATATCTCTCTCTAATAGAGTTACATACATATCTATTTCACTAAATACAACGTAATACAAGCGTTAACTACTACACTATTGCAATGCCGAGTTCTTTTGCGTAGCAGCATCATAGTCCTCTAGCTTAACCTGGAGGCAATATGGAAACACAAACACATAGGGGTAAGGATTAAATGATTCTCGGTAGGGCAACTCCTCAGTTACACAATCATAATGTCATCGTCATCACCTAAGCCACTTTGATTTATTAGAAAAAAATTTGGTCATGCAGTATAGACTAAAGATTCATTTTAAAGTTCTAAAATCATCCCTCCAAAGTGGGTAACTTTTAACAATCAACCACTTAGTGCACATATATCATAATGTTTTCACAACTAGCAAATCATCCCATGCAACCAATTCAGAGTAAGATGAGTATGCATATAATACATGCAATGAACTTATATCAACGTGACATGGTTTCACTTATGACCATAGAAATCAAATCGGTGCATTTTCTCTTTTCATTAACATAGGAAAGACTTTATACCAACGAGTATTTGTCGTGGACAATTCCACAATAGATAATTTATGCCGAATGGTATTTGTAGTGGATCTCACCACACAAGGGAAATAAGCTTGTAAGGATGAGCTCAGTCTTATACGTGATCATAGAAACTCATTTTTTTCCATTTCTGATAATACATAGATCTATTCCTAGCCGATACATCTACCGACTAAAATATTTGGGGAAGTTTCTCTTTCAATTTTTCCCCTCATTCAACCTAAGTCTTGTTTCTGTTTTGTTCATATGTCAGAATATGCACAATTTAAGTTTATACATTATCTTTTCCTTTTCCAAATGCATGCATAAAGCACATGTAGGCATTTCATTCAAGTGAAATTCCAATCAGGCCTCATAAACCACTCTCTATTTCCTCTAGCATGCATTCATATGTCACAAATCATATGGTCAAATAGTTAACATCAAATATTCATGTCATACTAGAACCCAAAATGCCATTGTTTCATCAATTCAAAACATTGTTTCATTTCTAGCATAATGGTAGATTTCACACTTTCATAGCCCAATTTATTTGCACATCAAACAACCAACTCAGAGGCTATAAAAATTACCCAAGACACTTCAATGTGTCCATAAGGTTGTATAAAATTTCAGAGTAAAAAGAATTCCCTAACTATGTTAAAAAAATTGGAAAATTTCGATGGTCAGAAACCACTTAACCTGAGCTAGAACACAAAATTCATAATTTTTAACCCTAACAAATGATTGAATCAATTCAAAAGAAAAATTAAGGTTGAACTTAAAGATGTTTTCAACACTCTATAAAAATTTCAAAGGATAATTAAATCATTTGCTATGTTAAAAAAATTATACAAATTCACAGCTTCAGTTCCTTCTTATCCAGGCATAGAAACTACTTCAGTTCTTGATTTTTTTAATGCATTTGAGTCCAAATCAGAGCCCAAGAAAATTTATGACCTAGCCTAGGATGTTAGCTTCAACATATATTTTTCCTAACTCATGAAAATACCACAATTTTCTCAGAAAATTCATGATCAATGGCTACCTGTGTAAAAATCGAAAATCCAACAATAAGGTTCAAAATCTCTTTTCACAAAAATGATTTTTGACATCATCCAAACACTCCACCAAAATTCATAAATCAATATCAATATATCATCAACCACCACAACCAAAAATATTCAGCCCAAGTCAATAAGCAAATCAGAAAAACAAATTTGAAGTAAGAGAAGTTCAAAATGCCCTACTCTTGGAAGCTAGTGTATCCTTGGCTCTTTGATGCTCCAAGATTGATTCCTTCCACTCTAAAGCTTCCAAATCAACCTCAAAAATTTCCTAAATTAGTGAGGAAGTGAGGTATCAAGGTAAGGATTGGTGAGAATTGAGATTTCAATCGGTTGGATTGATAGATCATGAGGAGTAGAACAAGTTTTGTGAAGAGAGTTTGTGATTTTAGTGACTTTGAGCTAGGGTTTTGCAAGCTTTGAAGCTTCTCAATGGAGGTTTGGAAAGAAAGACATGGAGGCTGCTTCTTGAAGGAGCTTGGACGAAAATGATAGGTCCAAGTGATAAAGATTGGTGGCTTATTTTTATCTTGAAGTAAATGTAATATTTATGTAAGTAATGTGTAGTTTTCTTTCTTTTTGGGAAAATAAATTATATGAATGGCTAGGATTTGTTTTGTTGGTCAAAGAATGAACCTTGGTCATCCACTTGGTTTAACACCCTAAAATTTAATTAAAAATTAATTTGAGTTTTATTAATCGTAATTTCAAAAATCTAATAGTTTAGCAATGATGAGGGCAGCCCAATGAACCTATCAAAAAAAAAAATTTCGAGCCGATGAATAGTAACCTTGCGGGCCCCACAACCTCCTGGACGCTGAAACCCTAGATTCGGCCAGCGAAATTAGGAAAACATGAGAATAAGGTTAGAAATAGGTGGGAATGATAATTTTATACTTAAAGTTAATTTTTGGACAATATCGGTTTAATGGTACGGTGTTTACCCGTTCGGTAAAATTTCGATGTGCGATTTCTAATACAGAGGTGATTTAATCACTACAAATGGATAATGTTTATCCATTTAGGACATGTGGAAGGCCAAGATTTAATCTTGGATTTCAAGATTAAATCCTAGCCATCCATTTTACTTTGTTAGGTTAAGAATTATCTAGTTATATAATATGATATTCATGCATTAAATACAAGATATATACAAGCTCATATCTTCTCCACCAAGCCATAAAAATTTCGTGCAGCATGCTAAGAGGACAGCCACCATTGTTGTCTTCTCCAAAAGCTCAAGTTTCAATTTCAATTCACCAAAACACTTGCCCAAAATTGCTAAAACCATAAAATTCCTTCACTAAACTTGTTCTACACCTTAATCTCTACAAATCTAACTGATTGGAATTTCATTTCCTCACCATCCTTACCTTTCTATCTTCAGCCTCACTGAATTAAGAAGGAGTTTGGATTGATTTGGGGAGCTTTGAGGAGCAAGAAGGCAATCTTAGAGCACCTTGGGGCCAAGGAGTCATTAGCTCACTAAAAGTAGGGTTTTTGCTGCCTTTTCTTGTCAAATTTATCTGATCTATTTTGGCATGACCTAGGTCCGAAATTTCTGGTTTTATTGATGGATAATATGTTAATATTGATGTGTTAATTTTGGTGGAGTGGCTTGATGTTGGGAAAAATTAGTTTGGTCAAAGAGATGTTGAGTGATGCTTGCTGGATTTCGGGTTTCTTCCAGGCATGTGTAATCACGATTTTTCTGGGCATGTTTTAGGCATTTTCGTGAGCCGAAAAAAATATATGTTCAAGCTAATATCTTGGGCTAGTCCCACAAATTTTCTTGTGCTCTGAATTTGACTCTAAATGCCTTAAAAAAATCAAAGACCGAAGTAGTTTCTGTGCTGTCTGGATTAGTGGAACTGAAGCTGTGAATTTGTATAATTTTATTAACATAGCAAATGATTGAATTATCCTTTGAAATTTTTACAGGATATTTTCAAAATCTCGATGTATACCCATGATTTTTATTTTGAACTGATTAAATCATTTGCTAAGGTTAAAAATTGTGAGAATCTAGTTCTAACTGAGTATGAGGGTCTCTGACCACTAAAATTGTTGAATTTTATCATCATAGTTAGAGAACTATTTTTACCCGAAATTTTTATGGAGTCTTGTAGACATATTGAAGTATCTCAGGGAATTTTCATAGCCTTTAAATTGATTGTTTAATTTGTGAAATAAATCATGCTTTGTAAGTTTGAATTCTGCCAAATGCTGTCTTTGTCCTGGAAATGAATTAAACTCTTGATTTAGAAGTCAAATGATCCTTGGTTCAAGTATGATGTACATGAATGTATGCTAGTGACATTAGAGATTGGTTTATGAGAAATGAATAAGAATTACTTGTGATTGATTGTATATATGAGCTTTAAGTTTGTGTTGGTAAAAGGAAACGTGATAAATGAATGATATGTATATTGGAAACATTATGACATTCAAAAACTATGCTAATGCTGGTAATGTGAGCTTCAGGATGATGTATGTACTAAGTAAAGAATGAGGTCCCCTTTAGTCTATAAAGGGCACGAGAAAGGTCCCCTAAATATGTCAGGGGCACGAGAAAGGTCCCCTTAATGTGTCCAACAGGGAAGGTCCCTGAATGTGTAAAGGGCACGGGAGAGGTCCCTTTAGTCCAGCAGGGCAAGAAAAGGTCCCTTTGATGTACCGAGGGCACGTAAAGTTGAAAATGAATTATTAGGATGTTGAGTAGTATGACATATGTATACTGAGTGGTGGAGTAATTAAAATAAATCCACTTCGGAAGAATGACTTTTGAACTTTAAAATGAACCTTTGATACATGTTCCATGCTCATAATTTTACTAATAAACCAAAGTGGCTTGACGATAACAATGGCATGAGTTTCATTATATGATTTGGGGATGCCTTACTAGAATTTTAGAATTCTCACCTCCATGTGTTTGTTCTGTGTCGTCTCCAGGTTAATTCCAGAAACGTGAAGCCTTACAAAAAGCTGAATTGGAATATCTAGCTTAGTAGTGAAGACTTTCTCTTGTATTTGGATATGTACATGTATCTCTAAATATAGTAAAGAACAGATGTGTACTAAAGCTCACAGAAGACTTCCTTTTGTACTTGACTTGTACTAAATAAATACTTTGTTTCCTTGCTATATATTTTGATAGAACCACGGGTTAGTTACTACACAATTCGATTGATTCTTGCTATAGAATTCAGAAAGGTCGCTAATCAATGAGTAACAACTCTCAGATGACGTCATGACTTAAGGATGGGGTTGTACTGATAGCTCTGTCACGTCTGCTATCAAAATAGTCTAAGTCCCCTTATTTGTAGTATAAGGTAACTCAGGTCATTCTTCCTAAGGATACACAGGTTATGTTATCAAACCACAATTGCTAAATACAACAAAAGGGGGGGTTTGTGATTTTTAGAATGTAAAAATGGCAGAAACAGAATGAAATGCTATTGATCAAAGAATCAATCCCAACATCACGATTATTGGCAGAATTCATCATGGTTCAAAAAATCGGATGCTACTCTGTTAACCCAAATTTACTATATGATCATATAGTTATCATTCAACAACCTTCAAATCACAATCGTAATTTTAAATGAATGTTGAATTACATGCAGTTCGGATTAACCTGGATAACTAATCAGTTCTTAGCCTTACTTGATTTCAACAACGAATTGGTCCTATATCTAATTAGATATAATTCAAACATAATCATGTTCAATAACTGAATTCATATTTGAAATTGAAGTTGAGAAAGGAAAGCATACATACGAAAATGGAAAATTACAAAACGAAACTTGAATTCAAACCAATTATCTATGATGTCAAGGATTGAAAAGAGTTTAGCCTTCCATGGATATCTCCATTGAAAGCTTTCTGTATGAACACAAAAGAAAAATAAGAAGACAAGTAGAGAGAGATGAGAGATTCTGATGTGTGTTCTTTGAATGAACAACTTAGGCTTAAATAGAAAATGAAAAGATAAGATAAAGCTTGAAAAATAAAAAGAAGGATTTCCCTCCAATCAAAAGTGTCCCCTCGGATTACATCTTATCCAGATGTTATCTATCAAAATAATTCCAGATTTTCAAAATCTGATCTGGATAAGATAATCCTCTCTGGATAAGCTTTCCATAGACATATTATATGACTCATTTGGACCAGAAATGAGTGAGATATGCCCAATTATGTGAGGAAAGGTCTTGGACCCGCGTCAGCACGAGCTCCAAACTTTGCAGCCCAATTAGGCCATGAATCGGGCCGAATTTGATGAAGCTTGTGAAACCCAAAATTGTAGATCTCGGTCTTAGCTTTCTGAAGACACCAAAATCACAAAAATCCAATGTTTATAGAGCCCAAAATGATCTGGGCAACATGGAAAGGTCATAGTGAGTGTAAAATCCAAGATTAACCAAGTTTTAACAATTAAATCCAATGAGACCCAATAATGCAAAACTCAATCAAATCATCAAAATTAAACACATGTAGAAACCAATTAGGCCAAGTATGCAACCATAATAGATGCCTTAAAATTTCTCTATCAAATTCCCCCACACTTAGTCTTTTGCACTCCTAGGCAAAATCCATAAGTTGAATCCTAGGGACCTCAAAATGTATGATTAGGAACAAGGAACAAACACTTTATGCACAAGAATTCAGAACACATGAATATTTTCTTAACATCTCCAGTGAACAAGAAGACAAATCCAATCAAAAGATGAACCAAGAGTAATAGAATCTCACTAAGAAAACTCTTAAGTGTTTAGGCTTGTATTTACCCTCATAACACATCATGAATGTTAACACTACCATAAGCTTGACAAACCTCTAACATCAATATTTGAAACACATGCACATAAAGATCAAAAGGACTTTTCAGGTTGTAGCGGGGTTAAGGTATGGGAGGATATAAGAAAGGATACTAGCTATCAACCTAAGAGACTAAAAGAGCAATGAAGAATGACTCCACATAAACATGCAAAGTTATCTCAAGAGATACAATGCAACACCAATGAACTCCATTTTGCCTCTCATCAACCAATTTTTTTTTTTTCAAACTCACCAACATGCACATCTATAGTATTTACAAATAAACACAACTATTTTTTTTTCAACATTTTTTTTTTTTTTTTTTTTTTTTTATTTTTATTATTATTATTTTTTATTTTTATTTTTTTTTTGAAATAAAAGATACACCTTTACACTTATTTAAGAACTCATTCCAAAGCTCTTTTACTCCCTAAGGTTAGGGTGAATCATTGTTTTTCACTTCATAAGCTTGCAATGAGTTATAAAACAAAGGATAGTTTAAAATAGGCTCAAATAGGTAAACAATGGAATCAGTGCAAGGTAGGCTAATTTGGCAAGTAGCACAAAAACAAAAATGGCCTAAATCATCTCATTACATGCATGTGAATCAAAAGCTTCAACAAGAGTCAAGTCAAGTTCTAGAGTAACCAGCAAACATGAGTGAAAACACACTAGCAAGGAAAAATAGTCATTCATATGTTGAAGGCTCAAAACTCTCAAGGGATAAATCTACCACAAATGGTCCATCAATTGATCATCAATGCTCACTAAAAATGCCAAGAATCCATCCATATCATGTCATGAAAATTTGAGCACAAAGCCAAAACAAATTTTTATTTTATTTTATTTTATAAAGACTTAGAAAGATAAATTCCTAACTCTAAAACACTCCCCCACACTTAAATCACACATTGTCCTCGATGAAATCACAAAACAAAAGATAAAGAAACATGTGTAATTAAAGAGCAAAGGAGGAAGAACTCCTTATTATGGTGGAAAAATTTGCACTTGAGGGTAAGTGGGCTTATCCAAGGATACCTCCTCAAGTTGCTCCCTACCAATGCTTGGGTTCTCATGAAAATGCTTCAGACGATGACCATTTACCTTGAAACTCTTGTCACTAGATTCACTTTTGATCTCCATGCACCATAAGGAAAAATGTTAGTTATAACAAAAGGGCCATCCCATCTTGAACGAAGCTTCCGGGCATGAGCTTAAGATGAGAATTGAACAAAAGCACTTTTTGGCCAACAGAGAATTCTTTTCTAGAAATCATCTTGTCATGAAATATCTTGGTTTTCTCCTTATAAAACTTAGAATTCTCATAAGCCTCCAAACGAAGCTCCTCAAGTTCCTGACTGAAGTTTTCTTTCCACACCTGCTTTGTCAAAATCCATATTACAACACTTCACTGCCCAATATGCACGATGCTCAATCTCCACTGGAAGGTGGCACGCTTTACCAAAAACAACACGGAAAGGGGACATCCCTATAGGTGTTTTGTAGCAGTCCTGTGAGCCCAAAGAGCATCCTCAAGCCTACGGCTCCAATCTTTCCTGTTCGTTGCACTACCTTTTGCAAAATTTTCTTGATCTCTCTATTAAAAACCTAAGCCTCCCATTAGTTTGTGGATGATAGGCAGTGGAAACTCTATGAACAACCCCATACTTCCGAAGCAAAGCTTCTATGGTCCTATTGCAGAAATGACTCCCTTGGTCACTGATGATAGCACGAGGCACACCAAACCTGCAAAATATGTTAGACTTGACAAAATCTCCAACAACACGTGCGTCATTAGTCTTGGTGGCCTTGGCCTCCACCCATTTGGATACATAATCAACAGCAAGCAAGACATATGTAAATCCAAAAGAGTTAGGAAAAGGGCCCATAAAATCAATACCCCATACATCAAAAACCTCACAAAAGAGAATAGGTTCTGAGGCATTTCCCTGTCTACGAGTAATGGCTAAACTCTCTGCACTGCTCACAAGTTGTAAAACTCGATGTGCATCCCTGAAAATGGTAGGCCAATAGAAACCAGAGTCTAATACTTTCCTACCTGTCGCCATGGTCCAAAGTGCCCTCCAACAGGGAGGCATGACAGAAATGAAGTCCTGACTGGATCTCATGATTCTGGTATGCACCTCAAATTACCTGGTCACTACAAAATTTCCATAAATATGGATCATCCCACACATAGTATTTGGAATCACTTTTTAATTTAGCAATCTGTGACCTAGATGCATGTTGGGGTAAAACATATGCAACCAAGAAATTAACTAAATCAGCAAACCAAGGGGAAGGGTTGGTATCATGCAGCTCATCAGGCTCATAAGGAAAATCATCTCTGATAGGCAAAGGGTCAGGATCCTGCTCGATCCTGCTCAAGTGATCAGCTACCAAATTCTGTGCACCGCTCCTATCTTTGATCTCTATATCAAACTCCTGAAGTAATAACATCCAACGAATCAACGTGGCTTTGCATCTGGCTTTTTCAATAAGAACTTCAATGCTGCATGATCTGAAAAGACAATCACTTTAGAACCAAGTAAATAAGAGCGAAACTTGTCTAATGCAAAAACAATAGCCAAAAGTTCTTTCTCAGTGGTAGTATAGTTAGCTTGAGCTGTGTCCATTGTCCGTGAAGCATAGGCTATAACATGAGACATCTTATCAATTCTTTGAGCTAAGATAGCTCCAAGTGCAAGGTTAGAGGCATCGCACATCAGCTCAAGGGAAATTCCCAATTAGGTGGTTGGATGATGGGGATGGAGTGAGTCGCCTCTTCAACTCATCAAATGCCTCCTGACAAGGTAGATCAAAAACAAACTCCACTTCCTTCTGCAGCAATCTGGATAGAGGCAAAGCTATCTTGCTGAAATCCTGTATAAATCTCCTGTAAAAACCTCATGGACAAGAAAAGAACGCACTTCCCACACAGATACGGGGTAAGGTAAAGAAGCAATAACATCTATCTTGGCCCTATCAGTCTCAATGCCTCTCCTAGATACTAAATGCCCCAAGACTATCCCTCTGTCACCATAAAATGACATTTCTCAAAATTCAGCACAAGATTAGTCTCAATGCACCTATCCAAGACTCTAGACAAACTCTCTAAACATGCATCAAATGAGGACCCGTAAACAGTGAAATCATCCATAAACACTTCCATGCAACTCTCTAAAAGATCTAAAAATACTTATCATGCACCTCTGAAAAGTACCTGGAGCGTTGCACAACGAATGGTGTAACATCCTCCCAAGTACAACTCCATTCTTAAGCTATGATATCATACTCGAGAGATGTTACTTGTTAATTAACGGACCTTTCTTAATTATCTATAGTAAGCTCAATTTACGTACGAGATAACTAAGCGTAATTCTATTAAAACATCTTACAAGTAAACATCAAGTTTATTAAACATACAGCTAAAAATACATAAGGAAGCTCCTCTATGAGCTTTAGTACATATCTCTTCTAATACATTTACATACATACTCATTTCACTAAGTACAACAGAATAAAACAGTAACTGCTATACTCCAGCAATCCTACACTCCTTTGCATAGCAGCATCCCATCCCCTGGCTTAACCTGGAGGCGACACGAAAACAAACACATAGGGGTGAGAATATTATAAAATTCTCAGGAGGGTAGTTTCCCCAAATACACAATTCACAACGTCATCGTTATCATCCCAGCCACTTTTATTAGTAAAATCAAAATCAAAGGTTCATTTTTTAGTTCAAAAGTCATTCTTCCGGTGGGGGTTTATTTTAATACTCAATCACTCAGCATAGTATGTCATACTACTCAATATCATAATAATTCACTTTTTCAACTTTGCGTGCCTCGGTACATCGAAGGGGACCTTTTCGTGCCCTTTTTGGACTAAAGGGGACCTCTCCGTGCCCTTTACACATTTAGGGGACTTCTCCTGTGCCCTTTACACATTCAGGGGACCTCTAGTGCCCTTTACACACTAAAGGGGACCTATTCTTCACTTGGTACATACATCATCCTCAAGCTCACCTTACTATATACGTTAGCATAGTTTCTGAATTTCATAATGTCTCAAACATATATATACCGTCAATCACAAGTGACTCTCATTCATTTCTCATAAACCAAACTTTAAAGTCACTATCATGCATTCATATATCATAGACTTGAATAAATATCAAACTATCACAAATTTCTAGTCATTCTCACATTCCAGCACTTTGGGATTTATTGTTCTGGGTGCAACATTTAATTGCCATATCAACCAACTATTCCAAGAGCCACAAAAATTCTGTATGACACTATAATGTGTCTAGGACAACCTATAAAAATTTCAGGGCAATCAGAGTTATATAACCACTTCAATAAAATAGGAAAATCTGGTGGTCAGAAGCCACAAATTCATAGTCCAGACTTGTGTTCTCAAAATATTTAGCCCTAGAATTGATGCAATCATAGTACAAGAAAATTCATAGAGATATTTCAACATGTTATTAGTCTTGTGTAAAAATTTCAGGAGCTATCTCAATCAATTGCTATGATTAAAAATTCGGCAAGTTTGTCACTTCAGTCTCAACAATTCAGACAGCAGCAGTTACAATTCGGTTTCTAATTTTTTGAGGCATCAAACCTTAGAATTAACCCCTAAGAAAATTCGTGTGTTTAGTATAAGAGGTTAACTACAACATATAATTTTCATGGTTCATGAAACCACCCACAAAATTTCCAGAAAATTCGTGAAAAATTCTGATTCCAGACAGAAATCAGTAGCAACCTAGTTCCAATTTCACTTGAGAGAACCCATTTTAAAACCATCCAAACACAACACAAAAATTCATACATCAATATCAATATGTTGACCATCAGTATCATCAAAATTTTCGGAATTAGGGCAAGCCAAAATAGAATTGAAAAATTCCACAAGAAAGGCGCAGAAAACCCTACTTTGAGAGCTCTTGAACTCTATGCTCCAAAGGATGCTCTAGAATGCTTTTGCTTCACTTCAAAGCTTCCCCACCAACATCAAACCCTTCCTTTAACCTCTGATTGTGTGCCCTCAAAGTTGGAAAAAGTGATGGATTCAAATTATAATGGTTAGATTTGTAGGTTATGATGAATAGAATAAGTTTAGTGAAGAGAATTTGTGGTTTTAGTGACTTTGAGCTAGGGTTTTGCAAGCTTGAAGCTTGTTAATGGAGTTTGAGAGGAAGAACAATGGAGGAAGGGTGCTTAAGAGGTCTGGCCAAAATTGTGATGAAGGGAATGATAAGATGTTGATATTTTGAGTTTAGGGCAAAATACATAGAATTTTCAAGTCCAAAATGTTTTCTTTGAAGATAATTAGTGTAATTTTGTGCAATTTCTATTGGTTAGTCATAAAGGTGTAATTGTGTGGCACATCTCAAGCCACACACTTGTCCTCCTTAGGTGGCAACTTGCTATGCAAGTTTCATTAATGTAAGAACCACACAGAAATCTCGCCGACAGGGTAAACACCGTACCATTAAACCGATATTACCCGAAAATTAATTGTAAGTATAAAATTATCATTCTCAGATATTCCTAACCTCATTCCCATGTTTCCCTAATTTCAGGCACCTCGGACCGAATCTAGGTTTTCAGCTGTACAGGACGGCAGATGGGCACAAGGTTCCTATTCACCGGCAGAAATTTTTTTTTTTTTGAAGGTCCATTGGGTCACCCTCATCATCATTGTCCTGCAAATTTCTAAAATTATGAATAACAAAGCTCAAATTGATTTTTAAATGATTTCAAGTGTTACAAATGGCATCCTCCTGTAGGCAAAAGTGCCGATGGACAAGTAAAAGTAGTCTTATGGTGGTCTTTGGTGCAATATGGATTTGAAGGTAACCTGAGAATCCATCCAAGAAGCAATAATGAGAATTTCCAAGCCTTTCTAACACCTGATCAATGAATGGAAGAGGGAAATGGTATTTTCGAGTAGCTTGATTTAGCTTCTTGTAATCTACGCACACTCTCCAACTATTCTGGACTCTAGTTGGAATCAATTCATTATCCTGATTCTTCACAACAGTCATGCTAGTCTTCTTAGGAACCACTTGCAAAGGACTAACCCACTCACTACTGATATAGGATATATAATCCTGCTAGTAACTTGTTGACTTTTTCTTCACTACCTCCAAAATGGTAGGATTTAGCCGCCTCTGCCTCTCTTAATTTCGGGCGTCATCCTCTAACAATATTCGGATGCATACAAGTGGAAGGACTAATCCCTGGAATGTCTAAGAGCAGCCAATAGCTTTCTTGTGATCTCTCAACATCTAGCAACTTATCTTCTTGATCTGGTTGGAATTCATTTGCCACAATAACTTGGAGTTTATCATTAGCCTCTAGGTAAGCATATTTCAGGTGTGAAGGTAGAGCCTTCAACTCTAAAGTTGATGGCTGCATAATGGATGGTAGTGGTGGTCCCTTTAAATCTCCATAAACATTTTCTCCAGCATTTTCCAGAATTAATCTCATCACATTTGAACTCTTCACAATCAGCAAAATCATCAAAATCATCATATTTCAAAGCTTAAAATGCATAATCATCAACTAGAAAATCAATGACATCAAGATAGAAAAGAGAATGCTCTTCTGAAGGATGTTTCATTGCATCAAAAATGTTGAACTGCACAACATCATCACCAAACTCCATAGAAAGTTCCTGCATCCACATCTATCTTGGTCTTTGCTGTTTTCAAAAAGGGTCCCCAAAATCAATGTGGGTCCATTGCTGGATGTCTCATCCTCCATTTCTAGAATATAGAAATCAGCTGGGAAAATTAACTCATTCACCTGAACAAGCACATCTTCAAGTACTCCTCCTGGATGTGTAGTGCTCCTGTTGGTTAATTGGATTACCACACAGTTGGTTTCAAATCTCCAAGCTTCAATGATCTATAAAGAATGTAGGCATGACATTTATGGAGGCACCTAAATCCAACATTGCATTCCCAAAGTTGGAGTTACCTATGGTGCAAGGGATTGTGAAAGTACCTGGATCTTTGCACTTCTTAGGTATGTTGGGCTGAATTAATGCAGAAACATTTCTGCCCATGCTCACCTTTTCATGACCCTTCAAGCTTCCTCTTATGAGTGCACAACTCCTTAAGAAACTTTGCATATTTGGGGATCTGCTTTATGGCATCCAAAAAGGGATGTTGACCTCCACTTCTTAAAAGTGTCAAACAACTCTTTATCTACTTAGACTGATTTCTTTGTTTGAGTTATATCTGTTGGGAAAGGGCAATGGAGGTATCAAATTAGAATCTGCAACACTTGACTTTTGAATTTCTATTTTTCTCCTTGCATCATTTTCTCCAGCTTATTTTATGTTTCATCATTCAGATTCATTTTTTGTTTCTCCAACTCCTTACCACTTCTCAAGGTAATAGCACATTCCCTTTTGGATTGATGAGTGATTCAAAGGAATTTGGCCTGAACCTTCTCACTGCATCTTATTGACTGAAGTTGCCAATGTCAATATATGTTGTAGGTCTTGAATTGTAGAATTCACATTCTCCTGAATTGTAGGTTCCTCGCCATTTGTTTCACCAAATCCTCCAATGTAGGATTTAAACTGGTACCTGCATGGGTTGCATCATATTCTAAGCTTCTAAATGGAGGTGCCTGGTACTTATTGCTTTGACTTGGACCTGGTCCTCCTCTGAAATCTTTATTGGTACATTTTGCTCAGGACCATATCTCAAATTAGGATGATCTCTCCACCCTGGATTATACCTCTCAGAAAATGGATCATATTTTGCTGTTGTTGAGGTCTGTATGGTTGCTGCTTGCCCAATGAACATCCAAGCCTCAAGCGGGTCTTGCACTCCTTGATCAGCTTCTTGTAATGCAGGACATGCATCAGTATAATGATCTGTGGTGGCACATATGCTGCATACTTTTGGGGGAATTTGATTGCTGCCTTGATTTGCTTGGTCCTATCCAACGCTCGCTGTCTAACAAGAGAAGTAAGCTCAGATTATCTTATTTCCAGCCTCTTATTCACAGTTCAGTCACCTCATTCACTCCCTTAACTGGTGCAAAAGATCTCGAGCCAAATTGTGAGTTGGCTGCCATGTTAGCAATTAGAGTTCTGACTTCTCCAGGTGTCTTGTCCATCAATGCTCCACCACTTGCTCATCAATCATATTTCTATCATTTTGAATCAGTCCTTCATAGAAATATTGGATGAGAAGCTGGTCACTAATCTGGTGGTGAGGACATGTTGCACACAACTTTTTGAATCTCTCCAGGTACTCATATAATGTCTCCGGGAAAAGCCTGATTCCACAAATATCTTTTCTAATGGATGCTGTTCTGGATGAGAAAAACTTCTCTAAGAATAATCTTTTCATTTCATGCAGGTAGTAAAGAACCTGGATGAAGGTAATACAACCAATCCTTTGCTTCAAGCATCTAGAGAGAAAGGAAATGCTTTCAACTTGATATGCTCTTCGGGCACTCCTTGAGGTCGCATAGTTGAGCACACAACATGAAACTCCTTAAGATGCTTATTAGGATCTTCTCCTGCAAGACCATGAAACTTGGCAGCAAATGAATTAGACAGACTTAAGCTCAAATGGCACCTCTAACTTAGGATATTGAATGCACAAAGGTTGATATGCAACATAAGATGCAAGCTAATTCTTTCAAAGTTCTATAGCTGATTAGCCATGTTATCAATACTAGTTTCAGATGCACAATCAAATGCACTATCAGTTAAATCAACACTTTGATTACTCCTAGTATTATGAAAAGCTAAATTCCTATTTACTCTATTCAATCTATGAAAAGTTCTATCTATTTCAAGATCATGTGCATATAATTCACAGGGATCAGACCTTGTCATGCACACACAAATAGCATAGATAGAATTCAGGGCACACAACTCAAAATAGCCTATATAGCAAAATAAAATAGAAATTGAAAAATCGTATTAGCTATTTTTAAAAAAAAATAAATAACACCAGAATTACTCTAAAATGCTAGGGAAGTAAGCTCACCAATTTTTTTCATTTTTAAAAATAGTGAAAACGGTAAAAAAAAATAAAAAATGGCCTAAACGAAGGAATTTGGGAAAAATAAGCATACCAAGGCAATCACTCTGTGAATCCCTTGTGTCAATTATTTTTTTTTTCTGATTTTTATGAATTTTTTCAGGGTAATATAAGAAAGTCAAAAATTACTATTATTTCAGCTATAGTAAAAAGAAACGGCGCATGCAAAACCACTATGAGTGACAAACAGAAGCGGAATTATTCAACACTTACTTATATACAGATGAGACCCCCAAAGCCAACACTTTCTAAGCATTGCCTTACAAAAGTGTTGCCTTAAGACCAAAAATGTTGTAGTGTATTTCA
>JAMLFY010000009.1:3464480-3505480 GCA_030441495.1 Dalbergia oliveri
GGTCCTAGTGGCAGCACAAATAAGGGCTGGAATTTGGGGTTTTTAGGCTTGATAAATTAGGGAAAAAGCTCAAGGAAGGTAGGAAAATTATCCTAGTCTTTTGCTTCATGATGTTTAGCTATTTTGCTAAGATAAGCAATTGATTTTCTTGGTGTTATGATGCTGAAATCTGAACCAATTTAGGGTTTATGATTGCTTGAGTTATGATGGAATTGTTTATGTTGAAATCAGAAATTTTTTCTAGCAACTACATGTGTTGGAATTGATAGATATGGAAGAATACATCAAGAACAACTCTTGTGAACTTGCTGAAAAATCTGAAACCAATTCCTAGAAACTATGATGGACTAAGTTGTGATGAGATTTTGTATACAAACAACCAGAATTTTATTTCAGAAATTTCAGAATTTATAAGTGCTTGGATTGTTATGAAATCTTGTGTATTGGAATTTCATGTGCTGGAATTTTTAGTGTGCTGAAATTTTACAGCACTAAATCTTGGTTTGCATGATATAAGAAGTGCTATAAGTGGGTATGTGCTAAAGTCTTATGTGCTGGAATTTTTCTGCAATAATTCTTGAGTTGTTTTATCTTGCTATACATAATGATCAAGCTTGAAAAAAAAATGGCAGCAAAACTTGGTTGTATCTTCAAAATTTAGGAGCAATTATTGTTCAAGAAAACTTGGGTTCTTTCCCTTGAAATTTATAAGAATTTCGTCATGAAGAATTTTACAAGTTATGATGATATAAAATCTCATAAAAAGTTTAATAGATTTTACAGAATATCTCATAAGAATTAAGGAGATTTCAAGAGAATCTCAAGCAAGAGTATGAGATATAGAATTATTAGAAAGAGATTTCTCTCGAGAATCATAAGGTTCCCCTAAGCCAACATTAAAGATCTTTATAAAAAGGGAAATTTTAAGAAATAAGCCTTATGTAACGTTAATTGCTTAGTGGTAAGCTCATGGATTTACGGGTAGTAGTAGACGTGCTACGCCCTTAGAACTATATCAGGTTGTAATCGCGACGGCGTTACATCGTTATGAGAAAGGGATGTCCTAGAAAGAATAACGAGGCTATTCAGATGAGATGTGGTAGGCGTACTCCATCTAGTGAACTATATCAGGTTGTAACGACGACGTTACATCGTTGACAGTACGATCCACAGAGAAGTATATCAGAAGAGTCCTATGGGTTCTACCATTAAGTTTAACATTTTCTAATAAGAAATTAGATCATAAGAAATAATGACACTAATTAATGAGACCATTACATAAACAACCACATATTACATTGCTTATTTTGCATTCAGTTGAATATCATTGAGTACGGACGGTGTTTTTCCTCCTGGGAATCGTTGATTCTCATTCCTGCCTGTGATGTATTTTATATAGATGGCCAATCGTGTTTTTCCTAGAGATGCCTGATGTGCAGTGGTACGACAGGAACTAGGGTCACTACCTGGTTGCTGAGTCTCGTATCCGTATTTATGTACTTTTCGCTCGCCGTTGCTACTCTGATATGAGTCCTACTTTTGATCAGCGTCCCCTTTTCCGCTGTATATGACTCACCCACCACAGCCACCACCCTGACCGATGCTAAGTCTAATCCTTAAGAGGAGACATCTTCTGGTTCCTCTACTCCTTCAGGGGTAAGAGAGGAGGGCTACTCAGCTGACGTGCCTAATGGGCACTACTCTCCACCCGCTTATCGATTATGGTGTACCTAGTTTGTTGATAGATGTCGTATGCTTAGCGTCCCTCACATTATCTGACTATCATGGCTCTTATGTTTGACCTTTTGATAAGCTAAGGAGGGAGTTAGGTTTATATATATATAGTCGGCTGTATTTTGTTAGCCCCTAACCCGGATTAGGTGGTCAGAGGACAGGGGTAGGGTTGTCAAAGTAAATATGTAATTAGGTGTGAATGTATATACTATGCTTATATGACTTAACTGACTATGGACGTGATATAAAAATGTAAATTATTGTGACCGACTTCTTAGGATGCGTATTGTTTTCCCGATATTTCTATACGACGATTATTATGTTGAAAGGATTGTGATATGCAAAAGAAAAAAAGATTAGTATAGCTTTTAGTGCAAGGCTCATATTTATTACAACACCTACGCATATAATTCCTCTGAATGAGAAAGATAAAGTCTATAAAGTAGTTATGAGTAACAACTACTTACTGTAATGTTATGACTCGAGCATAGCACTATAGTAGGATGGGTGTTACATTCAGGGCCGACTAAACATCAAATATTGCTCATAAACATCATTCTAAACTTCCTGGAAAAGTTCAAGGGCTCAAACGGCACCTTTTACCCTGTAGACACGCAGGGGTATTTTGGTCATTTTGAGCCGGAAGTTTAGAAAATGAGGTTCTCTCCTCGGATATCATCCATAACAGCATAATCCCTTCAAACATCGAGTTGACCCATTCGAGGGTTGCCGGGCAACTGTCCTAAAGTTTCGGGTAAAAATGACCTCAGGGGCATTTCGGTCATTTGCACTCTAACGGAAATCGGGCGTTACATTACTCCCCTCCTTAAAAAGAATTTCGCCCTCGAAATTCGTTACCTTAAAAAGCTCGGGATACTTTGTCCGCGTCTCGGATTCCAACTCCCATGTGTACTCCTCGTCTTGTCTCGTCCCATGCGACTTTCACCAAAGGAATGGACTTACTCCTCAACTGCTTGACACCATAGTCCACGATCCTCGTTGGTGGAGATTGAAAGTTAGGTCCTCCCTTAACTGTACATGCTCTGGCTCTAACACATGGCTAGGGTCGGATTGATATTTTCTGAGCTGGGAGACGTGAAATACGTCATGAAGATTTGACAGATTTGGAGTTAGGGCTATTTTGTAGGCGACTGTCCCGACTTTCTGAAGGATTTCAAAGGTCCAAGAAATCGGGGACTCAATTTCTTGACTTTCATGGCTCTACCTATTCCTGTAGTGGGGGTTATTCTTAAGAAAACATGCTCACCTTCTTGGAACTCTAACGCTTTCGCCGCTTGTCCGCATAGCTCTTTGTCCCTTTGAGTAAAGATTCTATCCTTGATCATTCTTATTTGCTCTGTGGTTTCCCTCACTACATTCGGTCCCAAAATGCTTTGTTCTCCGAGATCATGCCAACACAAAGGCGACTGACACTTCCTTCCATACAAGGCCTCGTACGGTGCCATATCGATACTCGCATGATAACTATTGTTATACGTGAACTCGATAAGTGGTAGGTACTTATCCCAACTCCCTTTCCATCCAAAACACATGCCCGTAGCATATCCTCCAATGTTTGGATAGTTCTTTCCGATTGTCCATCTGTTTGAGGGTGGTAAGCCGTGCTTAAGCACAACTTAGAACCAAACGCCTTTTGAAAGGCTTCCAAAAATGGAACTCCGTGTAGCCTTACTATCTCTTGGATGTACAACTGGGCCAACTTATCTAGGGAAAAGGTTAACTTGATGGGTAGGAAATGGGCCGACTTGGTTAACCTGTCCATTATTACCCAAATAGCGTCATGGCCGGCTTGGGTTCGGGGTAGGTTGGTCACAAAATCCATAGATATACTATCCCACTTCCATTCGGGGATAGGCAAAGGTTGCAACATCCCTGAAGGCTTTTGGTGCTCAATCTTCACCTTTTGACAGACTAAGCACTTACTAACCCAGGTTGCTACGTCCTTTTTCAATTCGGGCCACCATAACATCTTCTTTAAATCCTGATACATCTTGGTGGCACCAGGATGGATGGTGAAGTGGCTTTTATGGGCCTCCTTCAAGATACTTCTCGGAGGTCACCATCTTGCGGCACACATATCCGCCCTTCGAACCTCCACAAACCATCTGCCCCTTGCTCAAAACCCTTAAGCTTTCCAGCCTTAACCGCCTCTAGAGTCTCCCTAAACTCCTCATTTTCTACTTGTGCCATCATCACCCTCTGTTTAAACCCACTTGTTACTGTAAGATGACACATCTTCACACTCTTTTCTGATATTGACATCCCCAAATTCATGTCCCTAAACTTCTCTATCAGCTCAACTTCCTTGACCATCATGTGGGATAAGTGTAATGATTTTCGACTCAAGGCATCGGTGACCACATTGGCCTTGCCAGGGTGGTAACTTAAGCCAAAATCATAGTCCTTTAGAAACTCCATCCACCTTCTTTGCCTCATGTTTAGCTCCTTTTGATCAAAGAGATGCTTAAGACTCTTATGATCGGAGAAAACTTCAAACCTTACTCCATACAAGTGATGCCTCCAAATCTTCAAGGCAAACACTATGGCGGCTAACTCTAGGTCATGGGTAGGGTAATTAACCTCGTGAGGCTTAAGTTGTCTAGACGCATAGGCTACCACTTGCCTATTTTGCATCAACACATAGCCTAAACCTTTCCCGAAGCGTCACAATATACCTCGAAGGGTACATTGGGGTCGGGCAAAACCAAAACTAAGGTCGAGGTCAACCTTTCCTTTAACTCTAGGAAGCTCTTTTCACAATCGGATTCCATGAAAACGGGGTGTTCTTCCTAGTTAGCTTGGTTAGGGAAGGGCAATCTGGAAAAACCTTTAATAAATCTACGGTAATAGCCTGCTAGCCCTAAAAGCTCCGTATTTCGATATGGTGGTCGGTCTATCCCAATTCATTACGGCTTTAATCTTACTAGGGTCAACAGCTATACCTCCTTTCGATACTACATGTCCCAAAAACTTCACTTCCTCCAACAGAATTCACACTTAGAGAGCTTAGCATACAACTTCTTCTCTTTCAACACCTCTAAAACTAACTTTAGGTGACTTTCATGCTCCTCGTGAGTCTTCGAATAAATGAGTATGTCATCTATGAAAACCACAACGAACTTGTCTAAATAGGGTCTAAAGATCCTATTCATATAGTCCATGAACACGGCGGGTGCATTTGTCAGTCCAAAGGACATCACGGCGAACTCAAAGTGTCCGTACCGTGTCCTAAAGGCGGTTTTAGGTATATCCTCATCTCTTACTCGAATTTGGTGGTATCCGACCTCAAATCAATCTTGGAGAATACCACCGCTCCTTTCAACTGGTCCATAGATCATCAATCCTAGGCAAAGGGTATTTATTTTTCACCGTCACACGATTCAATTGCCTATAATCTATACATAATCTCATGCTTCCATCCTTTTTCTTAACAAACAAACCGGGCTCCCACGGTGAGGCACTAGGTCTGATAAAACTCTTTTCTAACAACTCCTCCAACTGGGTTTTCAATTCCTTCATCTCCAAGGGTGACATCCTATACGAGACTATGAGATAGGTCCCGTTCTGAAACCAACTCGATGGAAAACTCCACCTCTTCTCGGGAGGAACTTGGTATCTCATCGGAAATACCTCGGGTACTCTCTTACCATAGGAATGTTATCTATGTTCTACTCAAAGTCTACCTCGCTAGCGGCTAGAAGGACATATCCCTTAGTTTTCTCCCCACTCCAGAAGACATCTACGTCATTCACATAAAGGTTCAAGGTTTGACTAGTCTTGCTAGGGGGATGACGAAAAATAACAGATTTGGTATAACGTCTAGCAACACATGGTTAGCGTGAAGCCAATCCATGCCAAGGATTATTCCTATGTCTTTCAAAGGTAAACAAATCAAATCTATGACATAGGATCTATTTTCAACAGTAAGATGGCAATTTAAACAACAGTTGCATGTATGTACAGGACGGTTGGTAGGAGTAAAAACAATGAGATCAAAAGGAATCTTAGAAACTTGCAAATTTAGAGACTCGACACTAACATGTGAGATAAAAGAATGAGTAGCACCAGAGTCATATAGCACGGTTAAGGTTCTACCATTTAGTTCGCACTTACCTTCGATGAGGTCGTTGGATCCGTTCACGTCCTCCGCGTTGAGAGTAAAGCCCGTCCTTGGTGTTGCGGTCAGGGATTTTGACTTGACGACCCTCCATTGCTTCTGCAATCCTTTGCATAGTGGCCGAGCTTGCCACACTTGAAGCATACTCCTTGTCCGGCTAGGGGACAATTGCCATGATTCTTTCCACAACGGGGGCACTCCATGGCTTGTGGGGTCGGGACAGCGGAGGCGCTCCTTGGGGTGCCTTGTTCTTGTTCCCGTTAGGCCCTCCTTGTTGATTATTGTTGTTGTTGTTGCGAGGACCGCTCGCTCCTCCTTGATGGTTGCGGTTCCCTCGGCGTTGGGGTTGAAAGGCGGCCTCGGGTGTTATCGGGATGATTGATTGTTGGGTCCTCTTTGTTGTTGTGGATGATGTTGTTGTTGTTGTTGTTGATGCTTGAACTGATTGGATTGGTAGGGATGGTAGTGGTTCCTCGTTTGAGTCTGATTTGATGGCTTGAACTTCGGGGCTTGGGGTCCCAAACCACGGGACGATCCACCTTTGCGGCACTCATCTTCTTGTGCCCTTCTTCGATGATTTGGCACTTGTTGACTAGGGTCGGGAAGTCCCTAATCTCCATGTGTGCCAGCGAAGTTAAGTTCAGCCCTCAAACCAGCCTCAAACTTAACACACTTCCATATCTCATCGGGGTTCCCTTGGAAAACCCGTGAGAACTTGATCAACTCTTCAAACTTCGCCGTGTCCTGGGCGACGACATTCCACCTTGGACCAACTGCATGAACTCAATGTCCTTGGCGTTCTTCACGGACTCTGGGAAATACTTCTCATAGAAGTACGTCTTAAACGCTCCCAATTGATGGCTGCGCCGTAGCTTCTAGCAGCCTTCGGGTGCCGGTCCACCAAAACTCAGCATCGGCTTCCATCATGTAGGCAGCAAAGGTGACTTTCTGTTCCTCCGACAGGCAACAACGGAGTAGATCTTTTCCATGTTCTTGATCCACTCATCAGCCTTGTGGATTCAGAGCTCCACGAAAGGTTGGGGGATTAGCCTTGCGGAACTCCCAAAACGGGCTTGTTCCACGGCTTCAGGGGGACCTTGAGCGCGTCCCTTGGTTGATTCATGCGGTTGAACATGCATTCCATCGCCCTAGCCATTTCGCGTAGGAGCGCCTCTCATCTCCTTGTTCACCGCGGCGTTTGCGTTCCTATTTTGTCTTGGGTGCCATTGGTCCCTAAGCACACAAGTCAACAAATACCGAGGTGATCAGGCTCAATATTTCAAGCTAAATGAGCTAGTTACCATGGCACAGACAAGCAAACATGGTCATGAATGCCTATCCTATAGCTTACCTCTAATAGCTAAGCACTACTCATGACATACTACCGTAACATGCTCTTTAAAGCATGGTCAGTCCAATCCTCAGGCTAGATGAGAATTGAACTCTCTGATACCAAAATGTAACACCCTAATATTTAACCCCAATATGCCTAGGACGTATTAAGACTAAATATTAGTTATTACTTCTCTTTAAATTCATTTACAAAATACTTAGCGGAAAATACGGGTAAATTTTTTTGAAATGATTCATATAAAACAAAGTGCGAGCCTTTGCGCGTAACATATATGACGTGAAGCGGAAGGTAGAATAAAACATACAGAACATAAGCATTAAAGAACACATCCATCATAAACATCATTCCTCATCACATTAGATAACATAGTTTAGTACATCATAACAGAAATATAACAGGAATATAAAGTCTTACCCATACTAGTGGGCAGAGCTTGCAGTACAATAACATAATATAAGAAACATGAAGACAAATACATGGAACAACCCCAAAAGATACTCCCAAACTATGACTCTCCTCCAACACCTACGGACGACGCAAATCCTCGGATGGGGATATGTAGCTTCCGACTGCCGAAGCTTCGGATGTGGCCCATGGAAGAGGAGACGTGGGCATGCGGATCGGCGGAGCGTCGTGACCACCTCGGCGAGGTGTCTCGGGTCGACGTACACGCCTCATAGGCCTCGCTGGGAGACTGTATCCTCGCTACCCCTCGGCGCTAAAGGCACGAAGGGCGGAATCCTCCAATACGGATCGGAGTCCTCCTGGATAGGTCTCTCCCGCAGCGGCGTATGAGGGATACGATTTCGGATGATCATGCGCGGCTGAGGACGAGGGTCGGGCACGGCGTTCTCGTCACGGGGGCGCGTCCTCTCGAAAATCATGTTGTCGCCATAGGGTGAAGTCGGATGGAAGCGAGCTGGAGAATGGGAAAGCAAAAGGACGTCCCACGTATGCAAAAATGCGCACCTCACAATGACCCTTGAAGTGGTAGGATTGATGCTCAGGGTCATAGTGCACCTCCCATGTAGGCGGGTCAACAAAAATCACGAACAACGCCATCGTATCTGAAGACGTAACGGAAAGAAAGAGAGAGGGTGAGAATTCTTGCTAAAGAATCTCAGGGGAAATCCTCTATCCTAGTGTCATCGTTTACGTCCCAGGAACCTTGGGTTTATTATGAAGAAGGTTAAGCATGCATAAGTTCATTATGAGGTTTTCGCAAAGGTTATTATCCAAGGTCCATGTCTTTTATAATGATTCTTAATGCATGTATGCAACATAATAATTCATGGATGCATGGAGGTACTTTAGGTAAATCAAACAAATATCAATCAACATATAAGTGGCATGTAACTTTTCTCTTGAACATCTTTCCTTTTCTCATACTTGTGACACCAATAATATAGTAACCGCACCCCTTAAACTAGGCTATGAGCTCATACCTTAACTAGTCGTCACTAGTTCTTACTTATCCTCTTGATAAGCGAATCATAAACATATTCATCATAATCATCATAATCCCGACTCCCAGAGTACGAGTAGGGGGCCTAAGGATCACCCATCATGGGACTTTTTCCTTCTTCGAAACGCATCGACTGGTTAAGACCAACGACTTTGTCCGCTTTGGCAGGCTAATGTCTATGCCCTCACGGTTTTACCTTCTCCTCAAGGAGAAGTACGTCTCGGTGTGTCACCTTAAACATCATATATTTTCATTCTTCGAAACGCATCGACTGGTTAAGCCAACGACTTTGTCCGCTTCGGTATGGCTCGTCCATACCCCTCACAGTTTACTTCTCCTCACTAGCAGGAGAAATGCGTCTCGGCATATAACTTTAAACTTCATATTTCTCAAAGACTTTCTTTTGTCCCTCAAATTTGACGGAAATTCGGCGGCATAACAGCTACTCTCCGAATTTCCTCAAATTTGAGTCATGCCACATAATTTCAGTCACATGCATCATTTTCATGGAACTTTCTCATTGCAATAACTTTCTAGTTCACATGAGCATATTTCTCAATTTCATTCATATCTTCGAAACATTATGCATCTCAAACACAACATTTCATCATATCACCAAATTAAATTATGCACATAAAGTTTCATGCTCAAGGAACCAACATAATCACATCATCATAAGTGTGCACGAGGTTCATCATAATCATACTCTCTCGTCCACCTATCTCATAGTATCTTATGCTTTGACCCTTACGGGCTTTAAATTTGTATTTGCATTTTTATTACCCTCAAGGGGTTAACACTTAGACTTTTCTCTAAGATTTGAACCTATCAAAATTTCAATCAGCACTTATCATCAAAGGGCAGAAAATATCATATGCTTACGGGATCTAAAATCTCCATTCGTGACCCTTTTTAAGATCCATCTTCGCCTAAGGCTCCATAATCAATTCCTAGACCAATTATGAGGATTCCTAAGCATGTTCTCTAAGTTATAAACCACTTTAAATCTCTTATCATCATCTTAAACTTAGAAATCAACACCTAATTGTTTATGAAGGGATCTTGTATATGTCTTACTAATTATGAGTCATTTATCCTTGGATTAATCATGCTAGAACAGATTTGCATTTCTTGCATTAAGTGTTCTAGAATTCTCATCTCTAATCCCTTTTAAATTATTTATTCTTTTCTAACTTTTCTAAATCGATCCTTGCTTCACTCAACATAATTTTACACATTTAACACTTTAGAACAACATTTATAGTAGCCAAACATAGAACTGAAATCATGAACCCATAAGATCACATAATCTCTTGGTTTGAAAAGCATATAAGTTACTAGTTTTCTCTTGGGACATTTTTAGAAAACAAAAGGTGTTTTGGTAATCGATTACATGTTCCTAGTAATCGATTACCAGGAGCTCAATTCATTCTGGGTTTCAAAAACAACGGTAATCGATTACATACAATGGTAATCGATTACTTAGGGTTAAATCTTTTCCAAAATAAAGAACATAGGGTAATCGATTCAGGGTTTCCAGAAAAGGTTTTGGGCATGAAAAAGCCGTGGTAATCGATTACACTGCCTAATCGATTACCAGAACCAAAAGTCCTTCAAAACCTTCTGGTAATCGATTACATGGATGGTAATCGATTACCAGAACCTCGGAACTTGAGAAAACATGATTTTTGACACATTCCAAACTATTTAAACATCTTGAGACCTCATAAAACGGTTTTCCAACATTTTCTTAGAATCATTCTCACATTTTACAAAATCAAACCATTATAGAAATCATACTAAAACTCATCCATTTCTTTTTTACTAGAGTTCCCTTTTTAGGATACTTAGGGCAAGTCTTTGAGCTCTAGAGTATTTAGGTGATGACATAATCTTAAACATGCTATGCACTTCATTTTACTCTTCATTAGAAAGTAAAGTGAGAGCATAAAATAAATATGAGATGCAACTTCATTATTATCTTTAAGGATTAAGTGATGACTTGAAATATAAACATGAAATGCAAGCTTGGGAATTTAAATATGGTAATGCAAGTTCATTCATTTACTCTTGTGAAATTAGTGATAGCATCAAAATAAACATGAGATGCAAGACATAAATTTAAACATGAATGCAACTTGTTTTTATCTTAACTAGAGCTCTTACAAGACTTTTAGAGGAACATAAACCTCAACCCATTATGTATCATAAGGCAAGCTTTAGAGTTCTTAGCACCTAGACTTCAAAAGAAATCTTAAGGTTTGAACTCATCATCAAGCTTAAGGAAATGGACTCAAAGTTCAACACTTTGTCTAAACAAAACTACAAGGACTAAGTCATATTCTTTATTTTATTGCTCATGGGCTTCAATCTAGAGTAAAACTCTTAGAACGGCCGACCAACTTTAAGGTTGGCAAGGGTAAGCTTAGAGCTCTTTGAAATCATAAGATTAACTTTCTTAACAAAACTTTTGTGATCTACTAGACATATTTTACAAACTTTGTTCAAATCCAAAGAAGAAAAACTGAAATCCTTAAGGGAAAGAGGGAAAGGAAAACCGAAACTTAAGCCAAGAAAAGAAAGGAAATCCAAGCATGTATGGTCCAAGACCAAGTTGTTTCAAGCTTTAGAGGTTTCTCACATGACAACAACAAGTCATTATCTTGAAACCTCATCATCAAGCTCACATTCTTTTTATAAAAAGGCCTCTTGGCCAAAAAAGAAAGAGGAAGGGGAAAAGAGTTTGAAACTAAGAGAAAAACTAGAACTTTCTTGAAGAACACAAACAAAAACATTAAAACAACACCCCTACCTTAAGAAGTCTTGAAGAGAGGAAGGAAAGCTTGAGTTTTTTATGAAATGGAGAAGGAAAATCCTCTTAAAACTTGAAGGGAGAAATCAGCTAAAGTGAGGAAGTTTGAGAGGAAATGAGAGAAAGTGTAAGAATGCTTAAACTTGGCAAATGATCCAAAGAGCAACCAAGCCTTCAAAGGCTTGGTATTTATAGAAAAAATAAGACATGTTGGCTGATTTGGGGAGGGAATGGCTGATGGCTTTCAAGGTCAAAGGAGGAGGAAATATCTCTTACAAAAGCATGGGCTTAGGCATGGCAAGCATGGTTGAAAGCATGGGCAAGGTATGGGCTTAGAGTGCAATCAAAAATCAACATGTGGCACCATTTTAGGGGGAATTTTCGGCCACCCTCATCAGCCAAGGGGAAGGGATTTTTGTTCATGTAATTGTGGTTTAAGGATGTGTTTAAGTGTTTCTTTGATTAAGGTTTTGGTTAGGAGTTTGTAAGCAAGTGTTTAGGTGAGAAAATGGTTAATTAAGGTGGTTCAAGACTTGATTAGGAGGGTAACCTTATTAGATTAGTAATTTAAAATAATTCTTTTGGTCAAATGAGGTATGGCTCAATTCCTTAATTTAAGGAATTGGAGAGATAAAACACTATTCAAGATTCCATGACTAGGAATCTTGAATTTAAAGAATGCAATTAGATTTATCCAAGCAATCTTAGGTTCTAATTAACCTTAATAAATCATTTTGACTCTAGATTAATTATCGAAATAAATTAATCTTCGATTAGAGCCTAATATTGCTTAGGTTTGCTTAACTGTCATTAGGCTTACTGTACACTGTTCTAGGGGCAAAATGGTAATTTTACGCTAAACTGCCCGGACCTTCCGGCCAACTAAACATCAAACATTGCTCATAAACATCATTCTAAACTTCCTGGAAAAGTTTGGCTCAAACGGCACCTTTTACCCGTGTAGACACAGGAGGGTATTTTGGTCATTTTGAGCCGAAGTTTAGAAAACGAGGTTCTCTCCTCGGATATCATCCATAACAGCAAACATCGAGTTGACCCATTCGAGGGTTGCCGGGGCAACTGTCCCAAGTTTCGGGTAAAAATGACCTCAGGGCATTTCGGTCATTTGCACTCTAAGCAGAAATTCGGGCGTTACAATTAAAATTCTCACTTAAGATAAAAGGAGCAAATCTTGATCTTAAGAGATTTATGTGATATCTTAGAATCATAAACATGCTATGCAACCTCATTTTAATCTTGTCATTATAAGGTGATAACTTGGAATTATAAACATGATATGCAAATCCATTTCTTTATCTTTAAGATTTAAGGTGATGACTTGAAAATTAAACATGATGCAAGAGCTTGAAATATAAACATGATGCAAGAAACTGAAGCGCGGTAGTCCGCACAAGACCAGTGGAGAGAGAAGAGAATCTTAAGAAACCGAAGCGGCAGAATCCGCACTGGACCGGTGAAGGGAGAAGAGAATTATTATTACATCTTTTTAAGCTCCACTCTCAAGACTTCTTAAAGAATCAATTCTTTAACTCCAATAATCTTATTTCTTTGCTTGTGATACTTGGGCAAGTCTTTGAGCTCTAGGATCTTTAGGTGATGACATAAAAATAAACATGTCATGCGTTGATTCTTTTAGCCATTATAAAATAAAGTGAGAACATAAAATAAATATGAGATGCAACTTCTTTATTATCTTTAGAGATTAAGTGACAACATGAAATATAAACATGAAATGCAAACTTGGAATTTAAACATGAGTGTGCAAGTCCATTTATTCATTCTTGAAATTTTAGTGATGACATAGAAAGTTTTAGCAAGACAAAGTGAGAAATACATCTTTCAAGTTCTAAACTCAAGATCATAAAAACATCATAAAAATATTATTCTTTAAAGTTTTGCATCAAGTGGAACTTTCAAGCTTTAGAGGCCTAACTTGTGATGGATTCACAACCCACCCTCAAGGTCCTCATCATCAAGCCATCATCTTAGTCCCACCTAGGCCATATGGCCGAATTGTTAAAGAAAAAGGAAGAAGAAAACCAAATGGAAAAACTAGAGAAAATCCATGAAATCATCATTTTGAACCAAGAACAACACTTAGCAAAGCATAGAAATAAACTTAAAAACAACTCCCTACCTAATTTGATTTGAAGGAAAGGAATAGGACTTGGTTTCCTTGAGTGAAATGAAAGAAAATCTCTTTGAGAAATGGGAGCAGAAATTTCGGCCAAGGAGGAGGAAGAAAGAAAGCTTTTGGTGCTCCTAAAACTAGAATTTGTGTAAGTTATGAGCAAGGCTTCCAAGGCTCCTCAAGCAAGCATATTTATAGAGGAATTCAAGCTCATGTATGAGAAGAGGAGGAGGCATAATTTTCGGATATTTCATGGGGAACAAAGGGAGGAAAATCATTTCTTGTTTAAGGCATGTTTTATGCCATGTTTTAGGGAATTTTTTGGCATTTTGTTTTAGTGCATTATCTTGCAATAATTCTAATGATTATGGCTGAATTATTTCGTGCATTACAGCCTCATGGAAGAGGGTTTTGTGTGTTCCATGTATTATTTAGGTGTAGGCAAGGTATTCATGCAATTTAGAGAATTTACGGTTAAGGGCTTAGGTGAATTAGTAAGCAATTTGAGTGTTTTAAAGCAATTTTAGGTTCTAATCAATTTAAATAAATAATTTTGACTCTAGATTAATAAATAGAATTTAATAAGCTTTAATTTGAGCCTAATATTGCTTAGGTTTTGTTAGACGAATCAAAAATCTTAAAATTTGTAAAATTGCACAAAGACGGGGCAAAACGGTCATTTTACTTAAAAATTGCCCAGACAACCCGAGCTTAACCAATGGTTAATCATGGCTTAAAAACACCTTTTAAAACATTTTAGTGAGGTTCGGGCTATCGGCACGCAATCGGGGTTAAAAAGCGCAGGGGCGTTTTGGTCATTTCGTGTTAGAACTCAAAATTATGATTCTTCTCCTCTATTAACACACATAACACAAACAATCCCTTATTATTATCAAAACATCCCTTGAGGACGGGTGGGGCCCACGATCCTCATTTTCTAAGTAAAATAAGCTCAGGGGCATTTTGGTCATTTTATACGTACAGAAATTCGGGTTTGCAATACTTGCACGAATTGCTCCTAACTTCTCTTCTAACGTTATATTCCTTTATTAAGGATTGTTTGGTCTCAAATTTTATATAATATTTACCTACGGTAATTCGGTAATTCCTAATGACAGTAAAAATTACAGTAAAAATTGGGCGTTATATTGTCTTGGGGTGCCATTGGTCCCAAACACACAAGTCAACAAACACTGAAGTGATCAGGCTCAATATTCCAAACTAGATAAGCTAGTTACCAAGGCACAGCAAGCAGAAGGTCATGTGTGTCTATCCTAAAGCTTATCTCTAATAGCTAAGCACTATACATGACATACTACCGTAACATGCCTCTAAAGCATGGTTGTCCAATCCTCAGGCTAGTGAGAATCGAATCTTCTATACCATAATGTAACACCATAATATTTAACACAACACGTCTAGGACGTATTAAGATTAATTATTAGTCATTACTTCCTTTAAAACCTCTTTTAGAAATAACTTAGCGGAAAATACAAGTAAATTTTTTTTTTTGAAATGAGGTGCGTAAAACAAAGTGCGAGCCATCATGTACAACATAAACGAAGCGTAAAGTGGAAGAATAAATAAATCACATCAAAACAAAAGCATTAAAGGATACCTCAATCATGCAGACAAACATCATAATATTAAACCTTATAGTTTAGTACAACAATGGAAATATAATATAAAGTCTTACCCAAACGAGTGAGTAGAGCTTGCAGTCCAGGAAATATAAAATACAGGTAAGCATAAAAGGCTAATACATGGACCCAACCCACCAAAAGATACTAAGCTATAAACAATCCTCCCTCTAAAAGCCTACAGACGATGCTACTCCTCGACGGGGAGATGTGGCTCGCGACCTCGAAGCTCCTCGATGTGGCCCAACGAAGAGGGGCGTGGGCATGCGAACGGAGCGACATGGCCACCTCGGCAAGGGCACCTCCCTGACGTACACGCCTCATAGGCCTCGCTGAAGACCGTGTCCTCGCTACCCCTCACGGCCAAAGGCACCGAAGGGCGGAATCCTTTGAGTAGGGATCACCGGTGAGTCCTGAGGGTCCCTCCCACAATGACATATGAGGGGTATATACTCCAGACAGTCACGCACGCTGAAGATGATGGTCGGCACGGTTCTCTCATCACGGGTCGAGTCCTCTCAAAAATCATATCTCGCCATAGGGAGAGGTCGGGTAAAGTGGAAACTGGAACTGGAAAAGCAAACGGGCGTCCCATGAATGCAAAAATGCGCACGACACAGCGACCTTCGAAATGATAGGACTGATGATCCGGGTCGTAATGTACCTCCCATACCGAGGTGTCAACGAAGATCACGAACAACGCCATCGCCTGAAGACGTAACGGAAAGAGAAACAAAGAGAGAGGGTGAGAATCTTGCTAAAGAATCTAGGGGAAAACCTCCTATCCTAATGTCATCATTTACGTCCCAGGAACCTTGGGTTTATTATAAAAAGGTTACATGCAAAGGTTCATTATGAGGTTTTCATAAAAGATAATTATCCAAGGTCTGTGTTTTTTATAATGAATCTTTAATGCATGTATGTCATAGTAGAACATGTATGCATGGCAATACTTAGCATTAATAAAACATATCATCAATAATTAAAATCACACATAAGTGGCATGTAACTTTCCATGATCAACCTTTCGCTCTCATGAGCATGATATTTCTCATCTTTCCTCGTTTCTCAACTTATAACATCATGATTTTCAAAACAATAGTAACCAACCCCTGATACTAGGTTATGAGCTCATACCTTAACTAGTCGTCACTAGTTCTTACTTATCCTCTTGATAAGCGAATCATAATCATAATCATAATAATAACAACCCCGACTCCTAGAGTACGGCAGGGACCTAAGGAATCACCCATCATGAGACTTTCTTCCTTCTGAAATGCATCAACTGGTTAAGACCAGTGACTTTGTCCGCTTTGCAGGCTAATGTCGATGCCCTCACGGTTTTACCTTCTCCTCACCATAGCAGGAAGTACGTCTCAGCTGCGAAACGCAACATCTGGTTAAGACCAGTGACATTGTCCGCTTCGGTATGATCCCCACGGTCATACCCTCCACGGGTTTCCTTTCTCCTCATCGTAGCAGGAGAAATGTATCTCGGCATATCACATACAAAATCTTTCTTTTCAAAACTTTCTCAAGTCCCTCAAATTTGATGGAAATTTGGCAGCATAACAACTACGCTCCGAATTTCCTCAAATTTTATCATTCTCATGGAACTTTCTCAATTAATAAACTTTCTAGTTCACATGAGCATATTCTTCTAACACATTCATATTTCAAAACCTCATGCATCTCAAAACATGGCACAACACTTCATCACATCAACATGCCAATTATACGCATAAAGTTTCATGCTCAAGATGTTAACATAATCACATCATTAAGAATATGCTCACTCGACCTCATGCTCACATCGCACCTCCTATCTCATGGTATCTTATGCTCTGGCCCTTACGGGTCTTAAATTTGTGTTCCAATTATCCTAACCTTCATCATGAATTTTTATAACACTTAAGGGATCATTACCTATTATTCTCACTAAGATTTAGGCTTACTAAAATTCCATACAGCATTATGCATTTTGGGCAGAAAATTTACCTCATGATTACGGGTTCTAGAATTTCCATTTTAGACCCTTTTTAAGATCCGTCTTTGCCTACGGCACTATAATTAACTCCTAAACCAATTATGAGGGATTTCCTAAACATGTTCACTAATTATAAATCACTTCCCTTAGTTTTAAACATGCTGGAAACAGAATGCATATTTTATGCATCTAGGTGTTCTAGAATTCTCATTTTTAATCCTTTCAAGTTACTTATTCTTTTCTAACTTCCCTAAATCGATCCTTGCTTCACTCAAACATAATTTTACACATTTTAACACCATAAAATAGAATTCATAAAGTGGCCAAACATCAAGGGCAGAACTGAAATCATAAGCTTCATAGAATCACATAATCACTTGATTTAAATGCACATAGGTTGATAGTTTCTCTTGGAATCATTTTAGAATCTCAAAACTCTTTTAGAAACCAATTAATCTTATTGCAATCATAAAAATATATGCTAGGTCAGTAGCTAAATTATTTAGCTCAAGGAATGGACTTAAAACGTAAAACTTTGTTCATAAAGTTCCTTGAGTACATCTAAGCTTAGAAAAATTCCAAGACTTAGACTATGGGCACTTATGATTAGAGGAACTCATTCAAGTCCATCATCATCACCACAAGGCCGAAATGGCATCCCTTGAAATGCCTACATTTTCTAAAACTTTATGCAAGATACTTGGGCAAGTCTTTGAGCTCTAGGACATTTAAGTGATGGCATAAACTTAAACATGATATGCACTCATTTTATTCTTCATTAGAAAGTAAAGTGAGAGCATAAATTAAATATGAGATGCAACCCCATTATTATCTTCAAAGATTAAGTGATGGCTTGAATATAAACATGAAATGCAAGCTTGGAATTTAAACATGATAATGCAAGTCCATTTAGTTATTCTTGAGAGTTTAGTGATGACATCAAAATAAACATGCTATGCAAGACATAAATGTAAACATGTGTGCAACTCATTTTATCTTAACTAGAGCTCTTACAAGACTTTAAAGGAACATCATAACCTTAACCCATTATGCATCTTAACAACATAAAGTGAGCTTTAGAGTTCTTAGCACCTAGACCTCAAGGAAGTCTTTGGTTTTGAACTTCATCATCAAGCTCAAGAAAATAGACACAAAGCTCAACACTTTGTCTAAACAAAATACAAAGAACTAAGTCATATTCTTTATTTTATTGCTCATGGGCTTCAATCTAGAGTAAAACTCTTAGAACGGCCGACCAACTTTAAGGTTGGCAAGGGTAAGCTTAGAGCTCTTTGAAAACATGTGATTAATTTTCTTAACAAAACTTTTGTGATCTACATAACATTTTTAGCAAACTTTGTTCAAGTGAAAACAAAGAAAATTGAAATCTTTCAAAGGAAAAAGGGAAAGGAAGCTGAAGCCATTCAAAAAGAAAGGAAGAGAAACCGAAAATGAGATCAAGAAAAAGAAAGAAAACACAAGCATGTATGGTCCAAGACCAAGTTATTTCAAGCTTTAAAGGTTTCTCACATGACAACAACAAGTCATTATCTTGAAACCTCATCATCAAGCTAAAGTTCTTTGAGCAACAAGGCTCCAAGGCCGAAAAGGATAAAGAGGAGAAAAAGAGTTTGAAAGCAAGAGAAAACTAGAACTTTTCTTGAAGAAAACAAGCAAAAGCTTTAAAACAAAACCCCTACCTAAGGAAGTCTTTGAAGAAATGAAAGAAAGCTTGAGTTCTTGAAGAGTTGAGAAGACAAAATCTCCTCTTGGAAGTGAAGATGGATTCAGCCAAGGAGGAAGCTCAAGGAAGATGATTTTTCCTTAAGTTTCTAAGCTTGGAATGGAAAGTTTAAGTGTTTGAGAGATGGTTTAAGGTGAGGGAGTGGTGGTTTATGGTTGTTTGTGGTGGTGGAAAGGTTCTTTGATGGAAGGAAATAGAAGAGCAAGATGAAGAGAAATTGAGAGCAAAAGGAAGAAAATGCAAGAAAGCTTGAACTTGGCAAAGCTTCTAAAGTGTAACCAAGTTCTTCCAAGCTTGGTATTTATAGAAAATTTTGCACAATGGTGGCTACCAAGGGAGAGAGGCCGATGGCCTCTTGGCCATTTGGGGATGAAAATATCTCTTTGATTGGTATGGGCAAGGCATGGGCAAAGCATGGTTGAAAGCATGGCTAGGTATGGCTCAAGGTATGGCTTGAGGTATGGCCTTTGAGTGAAGAAAATTCAACATGTGACACTCCTTGGAAGGCCATGCTTTCGGCAGAATTTTACAGCTAAGGGGGAGGTTAATTTGTTCATGTAATTGTGGTTTAGTGATGTGTTTAGGTGTTTCTTTGATTAAGGTTTTGGTTAGGAGTTGTAAGAAAGTGTTTAGGTGAGGTAATTAGCTAATTAAGGTTGTCAAGACTTGATTAGGAGGGTAATCTTGCTAGATTAACAATGTAAAATCATTCTTTTGGTCAAATGAGGTATGGCACAATTCCTTAATTTAAGGAATTGGAGAGAGAAATACTATTCAAGATTCCATGACTAGGAATCTTGAATTAAAGAATGCAATTAGAGTTTAACTAAGCAATCTTAGGTTCTAATTAACCTTAATAAATTATTTTGACTCTAGATTAATTATCAAAATAAATTAATCTTCGATTAGAGCCTAATATTGCTTAGGTTTGCTTAATTGCGTCATTAGACTCACTATACACTGTTCTAGGGGCAAAATGGTAATTTTGCACTAAAACCTTGGACCTACCGGCTCGGCTAAACATCATTCCAAACTTCCTGAAAAGTTTGGGCTCAAACGGCACCTTTTACCCGTGTAGAACATAGCAGGGGTATTTTGGTCATTTTGAGTCGAAAGTTAAAAACGAGATTTTCACCTTGGATATCAAACATAACAGTTATAATCCCCTTCAACATTGAGTTGACCCATTCGAGGACTGCCTGGGTCGTCCTGAATTCGGTAAAAATGACCTTAGGGGCATTTTGGTCATTTGTACTCAAGTAGAAAAAATTCGTTACAGCTTATATTGTATTCGATGGCTCGCATTTTGTTTTACGTATTTTAAAAAAATTTACCTGTATTTTCCGCTAAGTAGTTCTACAAATGAGTTTAAAAGGAAGTAATAATTAATAATTAATCTTAATACGTCCTAGGCGTGTTGGGTTAAATATTAGGGTGTTACAATTAGGATGTTGCCTTACCCCTCGATATTGATGTATTTGCATAGGTGGGTTAGTTTGGTGTTGTGGAAAAATCAATTTGGTTAAAGAGATGTTGAGTGATACTTGCTAGATTTTCGGGTTTCTTAGGCAGTGTATAATCACAATTTTTCTAGGCATGTTGTAGGCATTTTTGTGAGTTGAAAAAAATATATGTTTGAGCTAACATCTTAGGCTAGCCCATGGATTTTCTTGGGTTCTGATTTTGAGTTAAACTACTTTAAAAAAAAAATCAAGAATTGAAATTGTATTGATGCTGCCTGAAATGTTGGAATGGAAGCTGTAAATTTTCCTAATTTTTTTACCCCACCAAATGATTGCATCACTTGAAATTTCTACAGAATGTTGTAAACATCTTGAAGTTTAACTCTGATTTTTATTTTGAATTGATTCAATCAATTGCTAGGGTGAAAAATTATGAGAATTCGGTTTTAGCTGAGGTTAGGTGGTCTCTGACTATCAAATTTGTCTAATTTTGTTGACATACTTAGATAATTCTTTTTGCTCTGAAATTTTTATCGGGCCTTGTGGACACATTGAAGTATCTCAAGCAATTTATATAGCCTTGAAATTGATTGTTTGATGTGTGAAATAAATCATGCTCCATAAGTCTAAAATTCTGCCAAATGCTGTCTTTATACTGTAAATGAGTTAAATTCTTGATTTAGAAGTAAAATGATTTTTGGCACAGGAATGATGAGTCCCAGTACATGAAATATTATTTAAAGATTCATTCATGAGGAATGAGAATCCCATTACGAATAAACACTTGTATATGACTAGAGTATGCATTGGTAACCATGAAAAATGATGATAGTCTAGATGTGACAAAACAATAAGAATTTCAATTGTGCGTGTTCTAACATATGGGAAAAATAGAGAGAAGACTTATGTTAGTTAAAAAGGGAAGGAAAAAATAAGGACTTCCCTAGAGATATTATGAGTCAGTAGACGTATTATCTAAGAATAGAAATGTATGAGATTCGAAAAAAGAAAAAAAATGAAGTCCAAAGATAACGTATAGGAAGAAGTTCATATCCTGATAAGTCTATTTCCCATTATGGAGTTGTCCACTGGAAAAACCACTTAGTATAAAGATTAAGTCTTCCCTATGTTAACGAAAAGAGAAAAATGTACGGAATTGGATTCTATGGTTACTAAATAATAATGCATAAATTATTACTATGTTTGCATTCTGATTTAACATGATGTACATACTTTAGTATTGATGCATATAATTTTGTATGAATATTCTTACGTGAATGAACTTATTGTCTATAATCTGCATATTATTTGAGGGAGTACCTCCTGAGAATTTTATAGTATTCTCATTTCTACAGTTGGATGTACTTGTATTACTCAAACATAGCAAATGCCATCACTAGTATTCTTCCTTGATTCACCACAGTGGATGTGGCATTACGACCCAGCACTTGATTCCCTATATGCTGTAGGTTATTCCTAGGTCCGGGTGTATGTGCTTTTTGGTCATTCCTTTAGTGCATCAGTCTTTCCTGCTAAGTTTGACCTGTTTCCCTACGATGGTGTGCCCCTTCATATGGCACACCCAGAGGTATTTGATATCCCGATTGCTCCACCAGGGCTCCTCCAGATACACCCTCCTCTTCATCATTATCCTCAGACTCGGATCCACCCGAGGTCCTGACGCCCCCTGGAAGCGAGGCTATCATACCAATGGCTAACGGCTTCCGTAAGAGGACGCGAGATCTTTAGGGACTCTTGGCTTGTAATCGTAGTAGTTTAATAGAAGAAACCTGAGCATGCAAACTAAGCCTATTAGATGTTATTGAGGTCCATTTCTGTTTATATGAAATTTTGTTGGGCTTCGACTTTGGGCAAGATAGACTAGATGTTGGGGGTGTTTATTTTATAAAATGAGTTCCTGACTAGCTTAGAAGTTAGCTAGTTTGTTTGCGAGTATGATATACCTATTGTAAACTTAGAAATGATGTTCATATATGTAGATATGAGCTTTGCAACATATACATCTAAATTACTTTATTTCATTGTATTTTGACTAGTATAGCCTATGTACGTAAGTAATACTGCTAATTACTATGTTAACACTTGAGTAGAATATGGTAATTAGGAAGGTGTTACATTATTGTATCAAAGCTGATTCCTATGAGCCTAAGAGTGGACTGGCTATGTTTCCTTAGTAATTGTCATGCATTACAATTTTATATAGGTATGTATGACTGGTTAAGAATGTTGTGGGTTACTGCCACACTTAGCTTGGTATTAAGCCTGATCAACTCAATATTTTTGTTTGGTGTGGTAGGAATCAATGACTTCAAATCGACATAATAGGACTAGAGCTAGAAATGAAGTTGATATGATGGATACATTCTGAGATGGCCACAATGAGAGAACAAGCAGCGGTTGCTAACCAAACGATGGAACGGTTGGGCCATAATGAGGAACAGAACCTGCTGGTGACCCTGGAAGGAATGAAGTGGATGTGTAATATTAGAAATTTGTTGAGTTTCAGAAGGCAAATCCCCTACCATTTCGAGGAGACTTCAATCCAAGTAAAGCTGAAGAATGGATTAAAGCCATGGAGAAGATTTTCTCAATTCTTCCTTACAGAGATCCAAAAGGTGGCTTTTGCTACTTATATGTTAGAAGCAAATGCTGAATTCTGGTAGGTTGGTACCAAGGAATTGTTTGAAGCATCCAACTGAAGTTACCTGGGATATCTTCAAGGAAGCTTTCTACTGCAAGTACTTCCCTGTTTTGGTAAGGAATGAGAAGGAGTTGGAATTCATGGTGCTTAAGCAAGGATCTATGAGCATAGTAGAGTATACAGCCAAATTCAAAAAACTCTGCAAGTTTCTACAATTTATGAATATGACCCAGATGAAGCCTAGAAGTCCCTGAAGTATGAAGGAGGCCTGTGAGGATATCGAAGCACGGTGAGTCTCTTGGAAATTAGAAACTATTCTACCTTGGTGAACAAATATCAGCATGTAGAGGAGTCTAACAAGAAGCTCACAAGTTTCAAGTATGTGCAAACCAATGCTAGAAGAGGGTTGGCACCCCAAGGCCCATGATTCAAGCCTGTTAATCAAGCTAGGGAAGATTTTCGCCTAACAATAACAATAACAGAGGAAAGTAAATCCAATCCTCAAGACCAAGAGGTGGACGAGAATGCCCTAAGTGTAGGAAAAATCATGGAACCAGGCGTCCTGGACAATGCAAATTATTTGCTTAACTGTGAAAACCAACACAAGATATTCGAATGCCCCAATAAGAAAAGTTCGCTGCCCACCCTAGGCCAAAACAACAAGGGTGCATTTTTACTATAAGTGCCAAAGAAGCTTCTCAATCTACTGATCTAATCCAAGGTAAGTGCGAAATAAATGGTAATATCTTAGATGTACTGTATAATTCAAGTGTCACTCATTCTTTTATATCCCATGATTGTGTATAAAGGTTACAATTATCTGTATCTAAGTTACCTTATGATCTCCTTGCATCCACTCCTACGCTGGTCCTATTGAGACTTGTTATGCATGCATGAACCTCTCTCTCTTCTTATAAATGCTAGGAAATTTACTCCACTTTAGTTTGTCTCCCTTTATCGATTTAAAAGTAATCTTAGGTATGGATTGGCTGGTACCCAATTATGTTCTTCAACATTGTCCCAATATAACTGATGTGTTTCTCCCTATATTGTCTTTTATTCCTGTGGTTCCTTTTTCTTTATACTTAAACCTAGTAATACCTAACCTTATTAAGGTGGACCATTAGGAATATGTTCTCCTCTCAGGAGTAAAACTGAAAGTAACTATGAGTTGAGTAAGATTCCAGTGGTGAGGGAGTGTCAGATGTATTCCTAGAGGATATTCTAGAGTTTCCTCCAAAGAGAGAGATTGAATTCTCCATTGAGTTAGTTCAGGAACGGGTCTTATCTCAATTGCTCTTTATAGGATGTCACCTTTGGAGTTGAAAGAACTAAAGTCACAAATTGAAGAACTACTAGGGAAGCATTTCATTAGACCAAGTGTCTCTCCATGGGAGCCCTATTCTTTTATTAACGAAAAGGATAGGGGTATGAGGCTTTGTGTGGACTATAGGCAATTGAATAAAGTGACAATCAAGAACAAGTACCCTTTGCCAAAAATTGATGACCTTATGGATCAGTTACGAGGGACAATTGTATTATCAAAGATTGATCTTAGATCAGGCTATCATCAAATTCAAGTTCAAAATGAAGACATTCTCACTGCCTTTAGAACTCGATATGGACATTATGAGTATAGGGTGATGTCTTTTGGATTGACCAATACTCCGGCGGTATTCATGGATTATATGAACCAAATATTCCGCCTTTACTTGGATAAATTTGTAGTCGTCTTTATAGATAATATACTTATCTATTCAAGGACTGAAGAAGAACACACAAACCATCTTAGGATCATGTTACAAATTCTAAAAGAGCGGAAGCTGCATGCTAAGCTATCAAAATGTGAATTATGGATGGAAGAGGTTAGATTCCTAGGCCATGTGGTATCACAAGGAAGAATCTCGTAGACACCAGTAAGGTGGATTCAGTACTTCATTGGGAACGACCTACCTCGGTGATGGAGATTCAAAGTTTCCTAGGGTTTGCTGGATACTATAGACGATTTATCATAGGTTTTCCCAGATAGCATTACCTCTGACTAAGTTAACCTGAAAGAACACTCAATTTAAGTGGATGTCGGAGTGTGAAACTAGTTTCCAGGAGTTGAAATAGAAGTTGACCATGGCACCCGTATTAGTACTACCTGGCCCTCATGAACCCTTTGAGGTTTACTGTGATGCTTCTAGTAAAGGTTTGGGATATATGTTAATGCAAAATTGAAACGTGGTTGCCTATGCTTTTCGGTAGCTGAAACCCCACGAAGTAAACTATCAAACCCATGACCTCGAACTCACTGTGGTTTTTGCTCTAAAGATCTGGTGACACCATCTTTATGGTGTCTAGTTTAATGTATTCTCTAATCACAAAAGCTTAAAATATCTTTTTGATCTGAAAGAGTTGAATATGAGGCAAAGGAGGTGGATGAAGTTCCTCGAGGATCATGAGTTCAGTCTAAATTTCCATCCAGGCAAGGCAAAATGTTGTGGCTGATGTATTGAGCAGGAAATCCCTAAGTATAGCATGCCTGATGATTAAGGAAACGAAGCTAGTGGAGAGCTTTAAGAAGCTTAGTTTGGGTATGTCTGTGAATCCTGAAGGTGAGGTGTTAGGTCAGAAAAGTAACGAGTGAGTTCAAGGAACAAATTTTGGCCGCACAACACGAAGATCAAGAGTTTGAAGAGATATTAAAGTCAATTCATACAAAGAATTTACCAAGATTTACCTAAGACCAGCAAGGTATATGGAGATACAAGAACAGGGCATGTGTACTTACAAGGGGCAATCTTAGAAATGAAATATTAGAGGAAGCTCACATCGGTGAATTCACCATACACCCCAGGACTAGTAAAATGTATACAGATCTTGAGAGGATGTTTTGGTGGCCTAGAATGAAGAGAAACATAGTAAAGTTTGTACGGAAAAGTCTAACTTGAAAAGTTAAAATAGAACACCAAAAGCTAGCTAGGACCTTGCACCCATTAAGATCCAGAATGGAAATGGGAGAGTATCTCCATGGACTTGGTAATGGGTTTGGCCAAGGACATCATCAAGTCATGATACTATATGGGTTATAGTGGATAGATTGACCAAGTCTGCCCACTCTTACCCATCAAAGCTAGATATCCTCTGGATAAGTTAGGTTCCTTGTACATCCAAGAAATAGTGAGGCTACAAGGTATTCCTCCTTCAATAGTTTCAGCAGAGACCCAAGATTTACTTCATGATTCTAGGGAGCTTTCCAAAAGGTCTTTGAGACCAAACTTTGTCTAAGTCCGCCTATCACCCCAAATGAAGACAAATAGAATGCACTATACAAACTCTGGAAGATATGCTACGGGAATGTGTGATCGAGAAAAGGGAAGTTGGGATAAGTTACTCCCATTGATTGAATTTGCTTATAATAATAGCCATCACGCTAGTATTGGCATGGGCCCGTATAAAGCTTTATATGGAAGAAAATGCCAATCACCATTATGCTGGTATGATTCAGGGGAGGTAGGATTATTAGGACCTGATCTTGTAAGTCAAATGATGGAACAATCTAGAAAATCAAGAAAAGGATCCTCACCACACGAAGTCACCAGAAGAGTTATGCGGATACTCGAAGGAGTCCTTTAGAGTTTCAAGAGGGAGAACATGTATTCCTAAAGGTTATACCCACTCCTGGAATAGGTAAAGCCCTAAGAGTCAAAAAGTTGTCACCTAGGTTCATAGGCCCTTTTCAAATTCTTCGATGAATTAGGTCAACTGCCTACCAGATAGCCCTACCCCCACATCTATCCAACCTTTATGATATCTTCCATGTATCTTAACTCAAAATGTATCATCCAGATCCAAACCATATTATTGAACCCGAATCTATCCAGTTAAGGGATGACTTGACATTTCAAGCCCTTCCCATTCAGATCGTTGATAGAGAAGTCAGGCAACTTAGAATAAATCTATGCAACTAGTAAAAGTGGCTTGGGGTGGATCGAGAAGTGAAGAGTATACGTGGGAATTAGAAGCAAATATGAAGAAGGACCATAAGTTGTTTCCAGGTATGAAATTTTGAGGACAAAATTTCTTTACGGGGTGGTAATGTAACACCATAAGTTATTTAGAAATTAATTGGGAACTTATTAGTAGGAATTTCAAGATTTTGACAGACGTAGTGATGATGAGGACAACTCAGTGAACGAGGAAAAAAAATATGAATAGTGTTTTTCAAGCCCCACTTGGCCGTTAACAACGAAACCTTGGAATTGGGACCCAGAGATGCCGAAACTAAGAAATTTTATGATTAAAATTACAAATGGGTAGGAATAAAGATTTTATACCTAGAAATAATTTTTGAGCAATATGTGATTACCTGGGTACGGTGACTTGCCCGTTCGGTAAAATTTTGGTGTGCGATTTCTAACACTAAAAACTAATTTAATCTATACAAAATAAAGGAGATTATCCACTTATATCAAATGAATGGCTAAGATTCAATCACGGCCATCCATTTTTCTTTCTTAGATTAAAGCTTATCTACTTATAATATATATATATATATATATATATATATATATATATATATTACAAGATTAACATAACTTCAAGCTTCAAAAAAAAAAAAGAGAAATCAAGTAGGGTATCCTTTGGAGCATAGAGCTCAAAAGCTTTCAAAGTAGGGTTTTGGTGTCTTGTTTTGTGATTTTATGTTTTTGTTGATTTTGGCTTGTTTCAAGGTGACAAAATCTGGTTCTTATGTGATCTACCCCTAGATATTGATTTATTTGCATAGGTGGGTTATTTTGGTGTTGTAGAAAAACCAATTTGGTCAAAGAGATGTTGAGTGATACTTGCTGGATTTTCGGGTTTCTTCAGGAGTGTATAATCACGATTTTTCTGGGCATGTTATAGGCATTTTCATGAGCTTAAAAAAAAAATATACGTTAGAGCTAACATCTTGGGCTAGTCCCATGAATTTTCTTGGTTTTTTATTTTGAGTTAAACTACTTTAAAAAAATCAAGAACCAAATTGTATAGATGCTGCCTGAAATATTGGAATGTAAGCTGTAAATTTTCCTAATTTTTTTACCATATCAAATGATTGAATCATCACTTGAAGTTTTTATAGGGTGTTGTAACATCTTGAAGTTTAACCCTGATTTTTATTTTGAATTGATTCAATCAATTGCTAGGGTGGAAAATTATGAGAATTCGGTTTTGAGCTAAGGTTAGGTGGTCTCTGACCACCAAATTTATCTAATTTTGTTAACATACTTAGATAATTCTTTTTTTTGAAAATTTTTATAGGGCCTTGTGCACATATTGAAGTATCTCAAGGAATTTTTATAGCCTTGAAATTGATTGTTTTATGTGTGAAATAAATCGTGCTCGTAAGTTGAATTCTGCCAAATGTTGTCTTTGTCCTGAAAATGAATTAAATTCTTGATTTAGAAGTAAAATGATTTTTGGCACAAGTATGATGAATCCCAATGCATAATATATTATTTAAAGATTCATTCATGAGGAATGAGAATCCCATTATGAATAAACACTTATATGTGACTAGAGTATGCATTGGTAACCATGAAAGATGATCATAGTCTAGATGTGACAAAAAAATAAATAAGAATTTCAATTGTGCATGTTCTAACATATAGGGAAAATAGAGACAAGAATTACGTTGGTTAAAAAGGGAAAGTAAAAATAAGGGCTTCCTAGAGATATTATGAGTCAATAGACATATTGGCTAGGAATAAAACTGTGAGATTCAGAAAAATGAAAAAAATGAAGTCCGAAGATCACGTATAGGAATGAGCTCATGTCCTAGAAGCGTCTATTTCCCATTGTAGAGTTGTCCATGGAAATACCACTTGGTATAAAGATTAAGTCTTCCCTATGTTAATGAAAAGAGAAAAATACATGGAATTGTATTCTATGGTTACAAAATAACAATGCATAAATTATTACTATGTTTGCATTCTGACTTCACATGATGCACATACTTTAGTATTGATGCATATAATTTTGTATGAATATTCTTACGTGAATAAACTTATTGTCTATATTCTGCATAGTATATGGAGTACCTATTGAGAATTTTATAGTATTTTCATCCCTACAGTTGCATGTACTTGTATTACTCGGTTCAACCAATGTCATCACTAGTATTCTTCCTTTATTTGCCACAATGGGTGTGGCATTACGACCCAACACTTGATTCTCTGTATGCTGTAGGTTACTCCAGGTCTGTGTGTATATGTTTTTTGGTCGTTCCTTCAGCATCAGTCTTTACTCCAGAGTTTGACCTGCATTTCCCTATGATGGTGTGCCCTTTCATATGGCACACCCAGGTATTTGATATCCCAATTGCTCCACCAGGTACCTCCTCCAGAGATGCACCATCTTCTTCATCATCATCCTCAGACTCGAATCCACCAGGGTCCTGACGCAGCGACGGAGGCAAGGATATCATACCGATGGCCAACGGCTTCCCATAGGAGGATATGAGATCTTCAGGGACTTTTGGCTTGTAATAGTAGTAGTTTAATAGAAGAAACCCGCAGCATGCAGACTAAGCCTATTAGATGTTATTGAGGTCCATTTCTGTTTATATAAAATTTTGTTGGGCTTCAACTTTGGGCAGGATAGACTAGATGTTGGGGGATGTTTCTTTTGTAAATTGAGTTCCTGACTAGCTTAGAAGTTAACTAGTTTGTTTACAAGTGTGATATACCTATTGTAAACTTAGAAATGATGTTCATATATGTAGATATGAGCTTTGCAACATATACGTCTAAATTACTTTATTTCATTGTATTTTAACTAGAATAGACTATGTACGTAAATAATACTCTAATTACTATGTTAACACTCGAGTAGAATATGATAATTAGGAAGGTGTTACATTCTTAGTAGATCATACATTCTTCATAGGAAGAACCAATAGAAAGAAGTCATTCAAGTTTTAGGTCTGTTATTGTTCATTTTACGAAAATTTGAGTATTGGCTAATTTGAGTGTTAAACCCAAACACTAACCTTTGTAAACCCAATCCAATAGTGATCGTTGTGAGTTAGCTTAAAAAGGTTAAACAAAGACTACTTGTAACGTGACAGGAGAGTGAGCTAATGGTCACAGGTTAGCTTGGAAACGTTGGTCAAAGACTATTTGGTTGTGATAGTATAGTGAGCTCCTGGTCATTGATAAGAGCTTGCGAAGGCTATTGTAAAGACTATCTAACTTTCTTAGGTTAAAAAAGGTTTTAGTGGAACTCAATAGTGGTTGAGAACTAAATGGAGATAGGTAAGCCAAACTAGTATAAAAACACCTATCAGTATCTTCTTCTCCCTTAACTCTTTTTTATTTACTGCTTTGTGCTCATTACATTGCATTTTGGAAAACCTTTTATGTATTTTGATATATATCTCATTCAAAAAGTTACTTTCTGACATAACTAATGCTATTTCCGCTGTACTTCAAGTTTAATAGTTGATAGTATATTGTCTAAGTTTTCAGTAAATGAAAAAGAAAGAAAAGGTGAAGCACGATTCAACCCCTTCTCGCGCACCTTTCTACCTACACCATCATCTTACCTCTACCACCATGCCCTGTCTCCCTTAACTCGCAGCCAACACTAAAACCTACCCCATTAGTTCAACCATGCCACAAATAATTAATGGTGCTATTGCCTAAATATCATGTTTAAGGCATCCACAATTCTAAACATGGTCCTGTAATCTATTACTATAATGGGACAAAATCTACCAAATAATGGCTTCAAAGTGTAGCCTCTGGTATTGCAGTTTATTATTTAAAAAAAGAATATGTTTACTCTTAGTCCAAGATAAGAAGCATACAAATGAAGGGAGAAAACATTGAGATTATCAATTGGACTTAAATGTAGTTCAATAAGATGTGATTTTGTATCGTGACATTACTTGTAGGTTGAGACATTTTGTAGTAGTGTAATGATGGAGGGAAGCATGACGATGACATCAAAGGAGAGGGGTAGAGGTGGTAGAGTTGGCATCCTCACAATTGGCATCCATGAGCGGCATGTGCGGTGATGATTATGAGGGCAGGTAGGTCCGGCAAGCATGATGTAGGGTATAATGGATAGAAACAAGAATGGAGGGAACAGTGGTGATAAGTTAGCGATTATGGCTGAAAGGGGGACAACAGGGTGGTTTGAGTGGTGTGTTTGCGATGGTGAACGTGGCTGACGCAACTAGCAACGGTTTAGAACCATGGTGGTGTTTACAATTGATATTGAAGTGGCAGCCATCAATGGTGGTTCTAGGCTCGTTGTAACACTCTAAAAATTATTTACAAATTAATTTGAGCTTTCTTAGTTGTAATTTCAAAAATCAACATTAGCAATGATAAGGATAGCCCACGGACTTGTTAAAAAAAATTTCGGTTCGGGATGAATAGTAATCTTCAGGCCCCACAGCCAGTTACAAGAAACCCAGACCAGGACAGGAAATGCGGGACTAGAAAAGAGAGGGTTAAGATTAGAAATGATAAGGAATGGGAAGTTATACCTAGAATTAATTTTCAGGTAATGTTTGACTACCCAGGTATGGTATTTTACCCGTTCGGTAGAGTTTTGATGTACGGTTTTTGACACAGTATAAGTTACTTGGTGGCCAAGTAACCTTTACCAGCCACTTTATGCCAAGTGGATGGCAAGGATTAAAACTTGAAAAGTAAGTTTTAATCTTGACCTTTCATTTATTATATTTTACTAAGCCAGTATCTCATCCATTCGGTGAAATTTCGATGTGCGATTTTAACACCAAAAAAGATACTTGCTTCCAAGTTAAAGTGAGCCACTTATCTTGAGCCAAGTGGATGGACAAGATTCATTCTTTGGCTAACAAAATAAATTCTAGCCATCCATCTCATTATTTTCTTTTAAAAGAAAGAAATACATACTTTGACTACACAATTATGACATCTAACTCAAAATAAATACAAAGCCACCAACCTTATCACCCCACCATCATCATTTTCAGCAAGAGGCATAAAATACAGCCCTTCCATTGTTCTTCCTCTCAAACCTCTATTAACAAACTTCAATCTTCAAAAACCTAAGCTCAAGGTCACTAAAACCACAAACTCTCTTCACAAAACTTGTTCTACTCCTCATAATCTGCCAAACTAACCAATTAGAATTTGAATCCATAACCTTTTATACTTTGAGAGCTCACAATCTACTGCCTAAGAAAGGGTTTAGTGCGGGTTTGAAGGCTTTGAAGTGAAGGAAGCCATTCTTGGATCATCCTTGGAGCTAAGATCCTTAAAGCCATCAAAGTAGGGTTTTCTTTGGCCTTTTCTTTCCAAATTTATTCTAAACATTTCTAATTGGTATTGGTCCAAAAATTTTCATTGTATTGGTTGATAATATATGTATATTGATGTATTAATTTTGGTGGTATGTTTGGATGATGTTAGAAATCATTTTTGTGAAAAGAGATTTTGAACCATGTTGTTGGATTTTTTGTTTTTGTATAGGCAGCACTGATCACGAATTTTCTAAATAAATTTTGGATATTTTCATGAGCTATAAAAAATATATGTTGAAGCTAACATCCTAAGCTAATTCCACAAATTTTATTGGGCTCTGATTTTGACTCATAATGCCTTAAAAAAATTAAGAATTGAAATGGTACCCATGCTGTTTGAATTATTGGAACTGAAGCTATAAATTTGAAATTTTTATAGAGTGTTAACAACATCTTGAATTTCAACTATGATTTTTATTTTGAATTGATTCAATCATTTTCTAGGGTTAAAAATTATACATTTTGGGTTCTAAGCTGAAGTTAAGTGATTTCTGAGCACCAAACTTGTCTAATTTTTTTAACATAGTTAGAGAACTCTTTTTGCTCTGAAGGAGACATTGAAGTGTCTTGAAAATTTTTATAGCCTCTGAATTGGTTGTTTGATGTACAAATAAATTGTGCTAATATGTGAAATCTGTCATTGTGCTGAAAATGAATTGATGCTTTGAATTGATGAAATAATGGCATTTTTTGTTCAAGTATGATGTATATGAATGCATGTTAGCAACCTAAACAATTAGTTTATGAGACCTAATTGAAAATTATATTGTGAATGGATACTTATATAAGTTTGATGATGATGTATATGTTAAGTAGATAAAAAGTCCCTTTTTATGTGTAAAGGGCACCAGAAAGTCCCCTTTTATTGTGCAAAGGGCATGGGAAAGTCCCCTTTAATGTGTAAAGGGCACAGAAAGTCCCTCAAATGTATTGAGGGCACGTATATTTTAGAATGCAAAACTATGCTATTGAATAGTATTTCATGTGTATATTAAGTGATTGAATAATAAAATAAACTCACTTGGAAGGATGATTTTTGAACTTTAAAATGAACCTTTGATATATATATATATATATTGCATATTCATACTTTCTTAAAAAACCGAAGTCGCTGGGGTGATGACGATGACATTATGATTGTGTAATTAGGGAGTTGCCCTACTGATAATTGTATAATTCTCACCTCCATTTGTTTTTGTGTTCCTGTGTTGCCTCCAAGTTGATCTAGAGAACGATGCGACTTCTATGTGAAAGAACACAGATCCAAGTAATTTAGTAGTTGATGTTTTTACTTTATTGTACATAGTTGGAGATATATGTATGTAAATGTAATAGAGAACATATTGTATTAAAGCTCTTAGAAGAGCTTCCTTTTGTACTTAGCTATGTATTCAATAAATGTTATGTTTCTTTGTTATACATTTTAATAGAATTATGCTTAGTTATTATATTAATCGAGCTTGCTATAGATATTTAAGAAAGGTCTATTAATTTATAAGTATCAACTCCTCGAGTATGATGTCATGACTTAAGAATGATGTTGCACTTGGGAGGATGTTACACTCATGGTGGCTTAGGCTGGGAGTGATAGGTAGAGGGAGCCAAGGTTCCTGTCTCTATTTCTGCCTTCAACACAGTTAATAATTACATGATTAGTTTAAACCACATTTTAAATTTACCATCAAGTGGATCCTACATTATACAACTGTCATCAGCTCATTTGGCAACTTAAGATCTTTAGACTATAGATTTTTTTTTTAGATCTACACGAGAACCCGCCTAAGAAAAATTCTTATATGCACTAAGAGCAAAGGTCTCCTTTTGCTCTTTCACTAACATGCTCCCACATCAGCATTGTGGTTCACTTATAATTTTTTAGTTAAAAATTTTAAATAAATAAAAATAAAAACTAACCATAGTTACGAACGCTATTCTCTTTCACACTCATCACATCCATCGCCTTCATTGCCGATTCGCGTCAAACTCAGATCTCCGTTAGCCTAACCCGATTATCACGTCATTGTGCCCTCTTCGGAACACCACAACTTAGCCCTCACTGGAAACCCATTCACCATCGCGCCTCATTCATGATGTCAAGTGTTTCCGCCACTGCTTCTCAGGGCACTGCCATCGTGAAGCTCAAAGCTCTCTCCGTCTTTGAACCATAGTCACACCCCTCTCCCAATATTTTAGAGCTCTATTTTATCAAAAAGAGCCCTAGTCCCCCCACATGTCTTTCTTGTTCAAATATATTCTATTGCAAAGGAAGGGGAAACTCCTCCCATCTTCCTTATTAGTTTTTGCATTGAAACAATTGCTTCTTTAGTCCATCAATGACTTTTCTTTTTTCCGTTTTTTATGTTTTCTTTGTTTTTTTTTTCACAATAATTTTTTTTTTCATGTTGTTGTCCTGTGAAAGAAAAGGAATGTCAAATTTATTTTCATTCCTAAAACTTGAATATTTGTATGTTTAATTCTTTTAATCATCTTCCACCTATTTCAAAGAAAAAAAAATAGAAAATGGTAACTAAACCATTATGCCATGGGAACAGTCAAAACCCCTGTTATGTGATCTCGAAACAGTGACTTCATTTCAAAGCACGCATACAATGTAGAAGAAGAGGACAATAGGCAGGTGGTTTATATTTAACCATAGTTAGTTTGCTTTTAGCAATTTTTAAAAATCTAATTAATAAGAATATGGGTGGCCACAATGCTGATGTGGGAGCAACCCTAAACCCACAAGATTCTTATATGCACTGAGAGCAAAACTCTCCTTTTGCTCTGCTCCACTAACATGCTCCCACATCAGCATTATGAGCCACCCATATTCTTATTAATTAGATTTTAAAAAATTGCTAAAATGAGAGTTTTGCTCTTCGTTCACTGAGAATCTCTCCCCACGATATAGAAAAGAAAATTGAAGAAAGAGTAAAAAGAGTAAAAAGGATGACAAAGAAAGAACAATAACTCCAAAGTAGAATAAAGTAGTTTACAATATTGGGAACAACGAGAGTAATATATTAATATTATTAATTGCCATTATACCTGAATAGAGAAAGAAATAATTGAGCCTAAAAGTAGTGGAATCTCAGAATATCATTGCGTGATTGCCCCGACGAAGAACCAAATTAAAATTGACAGGAGCACACAAGGCCAAGCCTCTATAATTTAGATTCCTTCAGATAACAATTCTGCTGAGACGTCTACTCTTGACATGGCATGTGAGGTCCAGAACAAAAGAGGAACTCCAATCAATGAATACCTCCCCACTATAATTTGCTCATTTTTACCACTATAAATAGAGGGTCATGGTTTAAAACTTGGAGGCATAGCAGCATACAAAGCTTTGAATTCTACAGCTAAAGTTCATATCTAGTGCTTTTCTTTGTTCCTCAAAACCAAACATGTCGAGCACCTGCGGCAACTGCGACTGCGCTGACAAAACCCAGTGTGTGTAAGTGCTTCACTTCTCTATGTTTGCATGGATAGCAAAAACTTGTGCGTGTAGTTCGTTTCTCGATCACTATAAACACTTGATCTCAGGAGAGTAAATCTATGTAGGAGTATAGTTGCAAAGAGAAAACGAAGGAAGTATGCTTTGAGACATTGTTTTCTTGTTACCCATTAAAGTTTGATACTTCGATTTACTTATAACCCCATATGATCTTATTTTTCAGGAAGGGTAACAAGTACGGTTTTGACGTCGTAGAGACTGAGAAGAGGTAACGTTTGCTTCTGGCATTCATTGTATTTGGTTTCAAATTAAACCCACAAATGCTTACAGTGACTGTCATTTTTTCATTTTGCAGCTACGTGGAGACTGTTGTCATGGATGTCCCAGCTGCTGAGAATGATGGGATGTGCAAGTGCGGTGCTAGCTGCGCTTGCACAGACTGCACCTGTGGCCATTAAGGAATATATGCAAATCTAGTTGCCATGTGCTTGGCAAGCAGACCTCCTAATAGTGTAATCTTTTACTAAATAAACCTGTGTGCTGTTATCGTACTTCGTGTCTGTATAAGTAATGCACTGTGAACCATGCCTGGTTCCAGTCAAAGTTATATAACAGCCACGTCTGTGGCATTCTGAAATAAGCATTCCTCTTCTTTTATAGTCTCGTTTGCACTGTTATGGACATCAAAATCTACATTAGCGCAGAGCTTCCACCTGACATGTAAAACACCAGCTCGCTAAAAAATTTAGACCAAAAAAAAAAAGTGATGTGAAGGATTTGAAATGAAGTGCATGGTTACACACACCTTGAGTTTGACTGTGACAAAAAGGGGTAATAATTAATAGAATAGCACAATAAAATAGTCAATGAAGTATAAATGCTTTGAGGATGCCTGTTTACCATCCGCATTACCATACTTATTGATATCATGTACACAATACACACTGCCATAACTTGGACCAACTAAAGCGCAGCTTTTACCCAACAAAATTCCAAGTTCCAAAAGTGCTGCCCAAAGCTACACAGAAAACAGAGTTTACCAGAATGTATTTAGGTCATTAAATTATATAAGGGAGTCCACTGTAATAACACCACAACTGGTATTCAAGTTCAGTATAATTGGCACAAATACCAATTTGAGATGTGACAGTGGAATTGAATATAAGATTTAATCCATACATCAAAGGAAGAATAGCATCCACTATTGTCTGATTCTTTTGAATTTATGATAAGGCATGAAAGTCCTAACAAACATTTACAAAAGAATGACATTTTTGCATTTATGTGGCAAGCTTGTTCCATGGCTCCATCATACAAATTGATTTACGGTTCAGAAACAAAGCATTGAAAATCTTGCTCCTTAATCTAACGCAACAATAAATAATATCACCACATAAGTATCAACTGAATATCAATATCACAATGAGCACCATTAACGATTTCTGCACCTTTAGATTTAAAATAAAAAATAAAAAACTATGTTTGTCCCTCAATGAGAGGGACCATCCAGAAAAGGGGAAAGCAAAACCGGGGAAGGGGACTAATTGATTAACAGTATTTATCAGCAAACCAGTTGATTTTGAGTACAGAATCAATAACTACTCACTATACAGCAAAAATTAAAGCATAGAACAGAAGGGCAAACCGCAACACAATTTGTAATTTCATTTATATATATTTCAATCTCAACAAGTAGTGTAGGACAGGCCTAGATAGGCTACCAAGGAACTATGTTGGACATATATGGGTACACCACCAGTACCAGGTATAGATATGGATACAGAGGACAAAGTTTTTTCAAAAGCTAGGGTACAAGTACATCATAGATAAATGTAGAAAATTAGAAATTTTATAAATTTCACATGATAAAGAAAATACACCAGAGGAATTACCATTTTGACTACCAGACATCCCCTTTAACATGGCAGCTATTAAACCTTGTGAAAATAGCTATTAAATAATCAATTAATCACATAATTTCTATATATCCAATAACTCATTCAGATTAAAAGAAAAAAAAAAAAGAAAGGAAAAGAGAAACTCAAAGTAGAGAACAGGCTCAGCCATCCATTAATCAAATATTTTAACCCTATATCTAATTATTCATTCAAATTTCTTATCCACATCAAATATTTGGAAAGAGAAAAGCAATAAAGGATTGTCGAACTGCATTCTTTGTAGGGGAGAAGGAAAAACAAACATAAGTGGAGGTAGTTTGGTATTTTTGTTAGGTTAAAAACCAAAAAAGAAATGAAGGGAGGTGGATTAAGACCACCAAACCACCCTCTTCTCCTCAAACTCTCACACTTCTCTCTCACTCTAGTCCCTCTCTGTTCCCTTACGCCCCTCTTCTTCTTCCCTTTTCTTTTTGTTTTATTTTATTTTTCAACCCACAAACTCCATTGTGATTTTAGTTTGTCATTAAATCTTCATACCCATTTGTTTCCAAACTTGAGGTAAGTCTCCACTCTCAATCTCATCCTTTTTTTTTTTTTGGTTACTCTATAATATATCCTAAAACTAGTGAGCTCTCAAAAATGGTAAATGGATATATATTTGATATTTTAAATATAAATCTAATGAGTTAGAAGCTCCAAAATTAATAGGTTGTAATGGGTACTATCAAGACTTGATTTTTCTCTAATCCTTAGGAACCCTAGGTTCCATAAATTGGGATTTTGTTCAATGGGTTTTCTAATTGATAAATTATTTAAACTTGTCAAAATACTTATGTTTGCTAGATTTTGTTGACGCGAGTGAGCTACTCCCTTGGAGCTATCAGAGAAAGCCTAGTTGATTCCTTTGTCCTGTGAATGGCTATTTACATAGTGGCGGTATTCTAAATTATTTTTATGAGAAACTAACTTATTAGATTTGATACAAATTATATTCTAAGTTACTTGGATTATTTCGTTAGTTTGATTAGTTGATTTTCTTAAATATAATGGTTATTAAATATGACTTGATGATTTGGTTGAAATTATTGCTAACTCTCTTTGTTGATTTTATAATGTCATGATTTTGATATATGCTATTTCAATATGCATTGGAAAAGTTTATGATATTTGATACTTGAAATGTTAGATTAATATGAAGATTGAGTTTTACATTTGTAAATTGTATTTGATAAAAATTTATTTAAGAAAACCATGATGGGTTCTAAGTTGGAATTACCACTTGCCATAGCAAAGAGAAGTAATGACAATATCGCTAGTCATAGCGAAAAGATATAATGGTAATACCGCTCATCATAGCGAAGACATATAATGCCATTATCACTTGCCGTAGCGAAGAGATGTAACAACCTATGCGCACATAGTTTCTCTTAGTGAGATGAAGTTTGAAAGAACCTTATTTGAGAAATAATAAATCTTATGATTAACGGTTGAGATTACTCCTCAAATAAGATTTATGCTTCTTATGTAACCCTCATGAGTATTTGAGTATTTGATAATGAAGTAAATTTTATGTGAGAATAAGGAATTGGAGAAAATAGTGAGAAAATGTGTTTATTAATTTATTTTGAGATTTAACTAGAAATAAAGTTTTGAAGAGTATTTATTTTCAAACTTGGAAGAAGTATACTATTATATTTCTATTATTGGCTTTTAGAACTGTGTATGATTTATAGCCTATCCCATTTTATATCACATGATCGTGCATTGATCGGTTTCTCCTTCTTGTCCACTTTGTTTATAGTCCTCGGGTTTAGTTGACTTACCCCCTCCTTCTCCTTAGATTTTCATAGTGATCAGGTTCCTGGGATTGCTATTTGCCCAGGATATTCTTTTTAGTAGGCCTCTGATTGGAGGCTTTTTGGTTATTGACTTTAATATTTTGCAGCTCAGGACATAAGTTGGGTATTTTGAGTTATATGTAAGAACAAGAGTTTAATCATGAGCTTTTGTATGACTAGTCCTTAGTATGTATATAACTAGAATATCCTGGTTTGAATCTAGATTATGATACTACATTGTGTAAGGTTAAACTTGATATATGGGTTGTTTAGTTTTTAGGAGAGGTGTTGCCAGATTTTCAGTAGCTAAGGTATTTAAGTTTGAAATTATTTTTGTGAGATCATATCTTTAGGCTTGTTGGGCTAGGTGAGTCCATCTAGCCTATGCGCCGGTCATGGCTTAAGATTGGGTCGTGACAAAGTTGGTATCAGAGCTATGGTAGTAGGTTCTATCGTCCTAATGGCTGCAAATATTTGGGCAATTATGGAATCTTGCTTGTAATTTGTGTACCTGAGCACAATGTACAAGTAGGAAGCTATAGGTGTCCATTGTTAACTGGAGGAAGTCTTTTGATCTAGTTGTCAAATTATATTTGGTGTTGTCTTTGTAATTCTCCTATGATGATTTCACCTATTTTTTAATCTCTGCTTATATCCTAGGTGACGATGCCACCCAGGAAAAGACCTACTGGAAGGGACAACTGATGAGGCTTCTACTCAACCTCATGCAGCTCCATGAGAGGTGGTGGGCGTGTCAACGCCGTGCTAGACGTACACGGGGTGGTGCAATACCACAATTCTAGGTTCCTAGAGCTACACGTGGGATCCTACACTAGCTAGACTAGTCAGGTATGGATAATGTTCAACAGTCAATTCAGTAGTTGGTAATTGCCCTTGGAGGAAATCGACAACCTAGATCAAAATCAGGAAGGTTAAAGTCTAGTCAAGAGGCGGCAAATGTTGAGCAACCACTAGTACACCATCATGGGTCAGTGGTTTCTTTGTCTTCCTTTACGAGGCATAACCCTCCAGTATTTAGTGGTTCTGACTCTAGTGAGGACCAGAGAGATTCTTAGATGATGTGGCTTGGATATGTAGAGCTTTGGGATGTTCTTCTACTCAGATGGTTAAGTTGGCAGCCTTCCAACTATGAGATGTAGCAAGAGGTTGGTATGAGACTATGCTTCATGCGAGGCCTAGAGGATCACCACCTTTGGTTTGGAATGAGTTTACTCAATTATTCTTAACTTATTTCCTACCAAAAAGTATTCAGGTTACAGCAAACAACAATTTGAATCTCTTGTGTAGACGATCAGGTGATTGTGATG
>JAMLFY010000009.1:3505980-3611973 GCA_030441495.1 Dalbergia oliveri
AGCTTACCCTTGCCAACCTTAAAGTTGGTCAACCGTTCTAAGAGTTTACTCTAGATTGAAGCCCATGAGCAATAAAATAAAGAATATGAGTAGTTCTTTTTATGTTTGTTTAGATAAGTGTTGAGGTTTATGTCTTAGTCCATTTTCTTGAGCTTGATGATGAAGTTCAAAACCAAAGACTTCTTTGAAGACTTGGTGCTAAGAACTCTAAAGCTCACTTTATGTTGTTAAGATACATATTGGGTTAAGGTTGATGTTCCTCTAAAGTCTTGCAAGAGCTCTAGTTAAGATAAAATGAACTTGCACTCATGTTTAAGTTTATGCCTTGCATATCATGTTTATTTTGATGCCATCACTAAGCTCTCAAGAATAAATAAATGAACTTGCATTATCATGTTTAAATTTCCAAGCTTGCATTTCATGTTTATATTTCAAGTCATCACTTAATCTTTAAAGATAATAATGAGGTTGCATCTCATATTTATTTTATGCTCTCACTTTACTTTATAATGAAGAATAAAATAAAGTGCATAGCATGTTTATGTTTATGTCATCACCTAAATACTCTAGAGCTCAAAGACTTGCCCAAGTATCTACATAAAGTTTTAGAAAATGGAGGCATTTCAAGAATGCCATTTTGGCCTTGTGATGATGATGATGGACTTGAGATGAGTTCATCTAATCATAAGTGTCCATAGCCTATGTCTTGGAATTTTTCTAAGCTTAGGTGAACTTAAAGAATGTTATGAATAAGATTTTATGTTTTAAATCTATTCCTTGAGCAAAATAATTTAGCTACTGACCTAGCACATATTTATATGATTTTAATGAGATTAATTGGTTTCTAAAAGAGTTTTGAGTTCCTAAATTTGTTCCAAGAGAAAACTAGCAACTTATATGCTTTTAAATCATGAATTATGTGACTTATATGAGCTATATTTTGGTTCTGCCTTGTGCATTTGGCCACTATATTAATTCTGTTTTATGGTGTTAAAATGTGTAAAATTATGTTTGAGTGAAGCAAGGACCAAATTTGGGAAGTTAGGAAAGAATAAGTAACTAGAAAGGACTTAAAATGAGAATTTTAGAACACTTAGATACAAGAATTGTAAATTCTGTTCCAGCATAATTGAACTTAAGGAAAATGGTTTATAATTAGTGGATATGTGTAGGAATCCCTAATATTTGGTTTAGGAATTAAATATAGAGCCTTAGGCGAAGACGAAACTTAGAAAGGGTCAAAGATGTAGATTAGAACCTCATAATTGAATGTAACTATACGCTTAGTTTATGCAATGCTATTTGGATGTGTTAGTAAGCATAAATATTAGAGGAAATTACAAGTAATGATCCCTTAGGTGATAACTAGAACACAGATTTAAACAATAAGGGCTAAAGTATAAGACACCATGGGATAGGGGTGTGATGTGAGAAAAGACCGAGTGAGTATATTCGTGATGAATGTGAATGTATTAATACCATGAATATGAGACTATATGTGGGTTTGTGGCATGTTGTTATGATGATGTGGTATGCTATGCTTAAGATGTATGAGAATGTGAATATAAATGAACTAGGAGGATATGTTTCTGTGATTGAGAGATTTACTTGATTGAGGAATTTCATGAGAACAACATGTGTTATTTGAGTTATGTGGCATGACTCAAATTTGAGGAAATTCGGTGGTCCAGTCATTATGCTACCGAATTTCCTCAAATTTGAGGGACTTAAAGAAAGTTTTTGAAAGGAAGATTTTAAATGTGACATGCAGACACATTTCTCCTGTACGGTGAAAGAAGGAAATGGGGGGTATGGTCGGAGCCATACCGAAGCGGACAATATCACTAGTCTTAACCAGATGATGTGTTTCGGAGCGAGACGTACTTCTCCTGCTATGGTAAGAGAAGGTAAAATGTGAGGACATCGACATTAGCCTCCAAAGCGGACAAAGTTCCTGGTCTTAACCAGTTGATGCGTTTTGAGAAGGAAAAAGTCCCATGATGGGTGATCCTTAGGTCCCATGCCCGTATGGAGTCATTATTTTTATGATTATGATTATGATACGCTTATCAAGAAGGATAAGTAAGAACTAGTGAATAGTTGAGGTATGAGCTCATATCCTAGTATCAGGGGTCTGTTACTATTTTTTAATACCATGATGTCACAAGTTTGAGAAACAAGAAAAGATGTGAAGTATCTTGCTTATGAAAGAGAAAGGTTGATTATGAAAATACATGCCACTTATATGAGAATTAATTATTGATGACATGTTTTATTGGTTTGTTTGCATAAAGTATTGTCATGCATTCATGTTCCATGCTGCATGCATGCATTAAGATTCATCATAAAAGACACGAACCTTGGATAAATGCTTTTATAAAACCTCGTAATGAACCTTTGCATGTTCAACCTTTTCATAATAAACCCAAGGTTCCTGGGACGTAACGATGACATTAGGATAGGAGGATTCCCTACGAAATTCTTTAGCAAGATTCTCACCCCTTTTCTTCTTTACCCATTACGTCTTTAGATTCCGATGGCGTTGTTCGTGATCTTTGCATACATGGGCACCTTCGTTGATACGCTTGTTTAGGAGTGCACTACAACCTGAGCACTAGTCATATCATTTTAAGGGTCGTTGCGTTGTTCGTATTTTTGCATACATGGGCCATGTTGCATTTTCAGTCTTTCATTTTAGTTGAACCTCTTACGTGACAATTGATCTTCAGAGGACAAGCCCTGATGAGAGATTCTGATGACCTTCATCTCTTGGAGTGCAACTCTAGGTTCCCTCATACCTTGCTGGAGGACCTATTCTGAGGATCTCAACCCTCTTAAGCTCATTTCCTTATCATAAAGTAGTGGTTCGAGGATCCAGTCTCTCCAGAGCTTGTGAGTGTATGTTAGCCCGAAGGGCGCCCACGCCGAGGGGGTCACGTTCTTCCACGGTTCCATGCCTATGCCCTCTTTTTGGCTACGTGAGGAGTTATGGTATTTGTGATACATCTTGGACCAGACGAAGATCATCGGAGGCATTGGAGTGGAGGGGTTTAAGCAATTTATCGGGCTTTCTGATTAGTTTGTGTTTCCTTTTATGTATTTCTGATGTCTCAAGCTCTTCCCACCTGTAAGGTATAACTATGTTTCTTTTATATCCAATGTATTTTGAACTATGTATCAACTATGCTATTTAATGTCATGGTATTTGTTTTATGAATGGATGTGCTCTGAAATGCCTTTATATTGTATGTTTAATCTCTTTTACTTTATGTTTCACTTAATTACTCGACGGCTCGCATTTTGTTTTACGTATTTAAAAAAAATTTTACCTGTATTTTTCACTAAGTAATTTAATAAAGGAGTTTAAGGAGTAATGACTAATAATTAATCTAAATACGTCGTAGGCATGTTGGGTTAAATATTAGGGTGTTACATTTGAGTTGAGAGGAGGTTGAGAATGGTGATGAAGAGGAAAAGATGAGAGCTTTTGAGTTGAGAGAGAAGTGAGGATTTTTGGGAGCAAGACTTAACAAAAAGGCAAATGGTAAAAGTGAGGATTTCTTTTAGTGTATTGGTGATATAAGGAATTAAAATATGATGGGAATTTGGGGAGAAGGAGGTAAAGCCTTCATGGGTTTGGGAGGAAGGAATTTTCATTTTCATGTAGGTTAGGATGTGTATTAGAGGTAGATTTGATTAAGGAATAAGTTAGGAATTGGTAATTAGGTGTTTGGGTTTGTAATCATGTGTTTAAGGCTTGCCAAGAGAAGACTAAGAGTGGTCTTGCTCACTTAGTTTGAATTAAACCCAATTTTTGAAATTCAAACTCCAACATGTTTCCTTGATTTAAGGATTTGGAGAAGAAATTACTATTTGGTTTGAAATGACATAATGTCTTTGATTTTCCTTAATTATTTAGACTCAAAATTAGTAGATAAAATTAATTTATCTTTAATTAAGCCTAATATTGCCCATATTTCCATAACCATTTGATTAAACTCGTTTAGTACCAACGGATAAAACGTAAATTCACACAAGGGCTAGGAACCACCTGGACTCCAAACATCATGTAGCACTTATAATTAACGTTTTCAAATTCCAAGTGATGGGGGTTCATCGTCACTTAATCACGTTAAATTACCTCTTAGGTAATTAGTAATTCACGTCCAGGAAAACCAAATGAGATTTTATCTCACACATCCATTACATATATAATCCCTTCAAACACTAGACTAACCCCTCGAGGATAGCCTAGACCATCCTCAATTTCTGGGCAAAAATGACCTGGACATTTAAGTCATTTTTGCACTCAAAAAATTAAAGGTAACTTCTCCCTCCTTAAAAGAATTTCACCCTAAATTCGTTATCTATAAATAACTCGAATAGTTCCTTATAGATTCTAGTTCCCATGGAATTCTTTCTGTACGTCACTTTGAGGGGTAAGTTTTGTTCCTAACTGCTTGAATGATACTGTGGCAGGTGTAACATCCTAGTTTTCTTCAGATATTAATTGAGGAAAACTTAATAGGAATATTAGAATTCTAGCAGGAACATTGTGATGAGAATGACTCCATGAGTGAAAAAAAAAAAATGTGAATAGTACTTGGCGGGCCCGGCCTCTGGGGAAACTGGGATTCAGGACCAGAGGTGCCCGAAGTTAAGAAAATATGAGAATAAGATTAGGAATGTGTGGGAACGATAATTTTATACCTAGAATTAAATTTCGGGTAATATCGGTTGAGTCGGTACGGCGTTTACCCGTTCGGTAAGATTTCGGTGTGTGGTTTTTAACACCGAAAGACATTTCCATCACTACAACTAAACAATATCCCCAAGTTAAGACAAGTGGAAGGCTAGGATTCAATCTTGGAATCCAAGATCAAATCCTAGCCATCCATCATAGCCTAGTCACCAAGTCATCATGATTTTTAACAAATATCTTACCTTGCATTTATTACAAGCCTAATCACCAATCTTCCTCCCAAGCCAAGCATCATTCTCGGCCATTCAAGGAGAAATCAGAAGGTGAAGTGCCTCCATAGCCAAGAGCTCCATCTTGCTTTCATCTCACAAAAACCCTAGCTTAGAATCATCAAAACCCAAATCTTCCTTCACAAAAATTGATCTACACTTCCACCTCTACAATTATAACCGATTGAAATTTCAAGAACCCTATCCTTCTTGCACATCCATCAGTGATCAGAGGAGGGTTTGAGGTTGTGTGGGAGTTTTGGTTGTGAAGAAATCACAACTTGAAACAAGCTAGAGATAGAGACTTGCTGCACCTTCAAGAGTAGGGTTTTCTGCTGCCTTTTTGTGGAATTTTTCAATTCTGTTTTGGCTTGCCCTAATTCCGAAAATTTTGATGATTCTGATGGTTAACATATTGATATTGATGTATGAATTTTTGTGTTGTGTTTGGATGGTTTTAAAATGGGTTTTCTCTCAAGTGAAATTGGAACTAGGTTGCTGGACTGAATTCTGTTCTGAAATCAGAATTTCTCACGAATTTTCTGGAAAATTTGTGGGTGGTTTCATGAGCCATGAAAATTATATGTTGTAGTTAAGCCCTTAAACTAAATACACGAATTTTCTTGGGGGTTAATTTTAAGGTTTGATGCCTCAAAAAATTAGGAACCGAATTGTAACTGCTGTCTAAACTGTTGAGACTGAAGTAACAAACTTGCCCGAATTTTTAATCATAGCAATTGATTGAGATGCTCCTGAAATTTTTACACAAGACTAATAACATGTTGAAATACCTCTGTGAATTTTCTTGTACCTTGATTCCATCGAATTCTAGGGTTAAATATTCTGAGAACACAAGTCTGGACTATGAATTTGTGACTTCTGACCACCAGATTTGCCTATTTTATGGAAGTGGCTATATAACTCTGATTGCCCTGAAATTTTTACAGGTTGTTTTAGACACATTGAAGTGTCATGTGAAATTTTCCTTAAGGGTGGAATGGTTGTTTGGTATGGTAACAAATTGTTGTGCCTAGAACTTCAATTCTGCCAGGATAATGAGATGTGGAAATGGCTGAAATTTTATGATAGTATGTGCATATCTTCCTGTGTATGTTTGAGACATATGGGGAAACAGAAACAAGGCTTAGAAAGAATTGAGAGGGAAGGCAAAAAGAAGGACTTCCCTAGAAAAGTTGTGAGTCGATAGACGTGTCGGCTAGGCATAGACCCTGAGTGATCCGGAAATGAAAAAAATGAAGTTCGGTGATCTCAATAGGAATGAGCTCATGTCCTAGCAGTCTATGGTCCTCTGTGAAATTGTGAATTGTGAATGTATCTCTCTGAGAATAAGCCTTCCCTATGTTGAGAAAATTGAGAAGGACATGAGAAATGGAGTTTCTGATTATGCATATTATTACTCGATTGATTATTGTGATACTATCCTTAGTTCCCGGCCTACGGGTTTTCAAGATTTCTGTAGGTGTTTATATGAATATTGTATATGCATGAGTTGCTTATCCCTGTTGTATATTGTATATGGGGGAAACTACCCTCCTGAGAATTTTATATTATTCTCACCCCTAGTTGTATGTATTTTATTGTTCAGATTCGCAGATGCCGTCCCTAGTGTTTTTCTGATCGCCACAGTGGGTGTGGCAATATGATCCGGCATTGGACTATGTACGCCGTTGGTTATTCCAGTTCCTATATGTTCTTTGATCGCTCCTTCAGGACCTCGGTCTTCGCCGGGACTTCGACCCCGCTTTTCCTTATGACGGTGTGCCCCTTCACATGGCCCATCCTGGAGTGTTTGAGATCCCCTCGCTCCACCCGTGTCTCAGCAGACGCACCCGTTTCGTCATCCTCCTCATCTGACTCAGATCCTCTGAGGACCCGGTGCCCTGGAGGAGAGGTCATCGCTCCGATGGCCAATGGCTTCCTGCACGAGAGTAGAGACCTCTAGAGACGGATGCATTGTACATAGACATAGGATAGTGTTAGGACCTTACCTACCTACAGGCTGATGTACTTTTGGTTTTCTTTTGCTCTGTTGTATATGTACATATGCGGTTTTGTCATCAGGGTGTTTGAGTAGGTTAGGTACCAGGTAGGGGGATTAGCCTCGTCTGCAAAGTCCTGTACTTTCGGGGTCATTTTGTTAGTCTTGCCCTTATGATGTATATATATATAGTGACTGACATTATACCCTTATATGTAAATCTCGTTATGATAGTATATGTATTGCGACATTTCGTGTCATTGAATTATTTCAACTAGTATAGATCCCGAGCTTACCAGTAATACTCTACTAATTACTATATCCATACTCGAGTAAATGTGGTAATTTGGAGGGTGTTACATTATGGTATCAAGGATCTATCCTATCAGCCTGGGGATTGGACCGACTATGTTTCCGTAGTAGTTGTCATGCATAATGATGCATATGTATATATGTGTATACATGACTGCTGGTTGGAAATGTTGTGGATTACTGCCACACTTGGATTGGTATTGAGCCTGATCAACTCAATATTTTGTTTGGTGTGACAGGAATCAATGACTTCAAATCGGAGACCAGGAGGAGCAGGGAACAATGTTGATATGATGAACACTTTCCATGAAATGGCTAGCAATGAGGGAGCAAGTTGCTAACCGAATGATGGAACGATTGCACCGCAATGAGGAGCAGCACCCGTCGGTAACCCAGGAGGGAATGAAGTAGATAGAATATCAGAAATTTGCTGAGTTTAGGAAGGCAAACCCCCCGCCTTTTGAGGAGCTTTCGATCCCTACAAAGCGGAGTGGATCAAGGCAATGGAAAAGATTTTCAGTTCTACCCTCAGGGATTCAAAAGGTGGCTTTTGCCACCTATATGCTGAAGCAGATGCTGAATTCTGGTGGGTAGGTACTAGAGGACTTTGGAAGCCTCCCGCATGAAGTTACCTGGGACATCTTTAAGGAGGCTTTTTATCACAAGTACTTCCCCGCTTCTGTGAGAAATGCGAAGGAGTTAGAATTTATGGCCCTTAGACAAGGTCCTATGAGTGTGGCAGAGTATACCGCCAAGTTTGAGGAACTTTGCAAATTTTCTACGATTTACCAGCGTGATCGGACGAAGTTTGGAAATGCATGAAATGAAGGGGGTCTACGTGAAGATATTGAAGCCGCTGTGAGCCTCTTGGAAATTCGAGATTATCCTACTTTGGTGAATAAATGTCGACGCGCTGAGGAGTCTAACAAGAAGTTGGCAAACCTCAGGTATGCGCAAAACAATGTCAAGAGGACTAGCGCCTCAAGGCCCTCGATTCAAGCCTATGCACCAATCTAAGGGAAGATTTCAACAACAACAACAACAAGAGGAAAACAGATCCAATCTCCAAGACCGGAGGCAATGAGAGAGTGTTTCAAATGCGGAAAATATCATGGGAACCGGCCTTCCTGGACCACACAAATTACATGCTTTGGTTGTGGGAAACCAGGACACAAGATCTTCGAGTGTCCTAATAAGAAAGCTCGCAGCCCACCCAGGCCACAACAACCAGGACGTGTTTTTGGTGGATGCCAAGGAGATTCTCAATCTGCCGATCCGAGGTAAGTGTGAAATAAATGAAATTATTTTAGACGTCCTGTATGATTCGGGTGCCTCCCATTCTTTCATATCCTATGACTGTGTACAAAAGTTAGGATTACCTGTGTCTAAGCTATCATATGACCTTCTTGTATCCACCCTACTGCGAACCCTATTAGAACTTGTCAAGCATGCATGACCACTTCTCTTTTTATAAATGCCAGAGAATTTAATGCAAATTTGTTTTGTCTACCTTTGTCTGGCTTAGAAGTCATTTTAGGTATGGATTGGCTGGTACCAAATTATGTGCTTTTGCATTGTCCAACTAGAACTGCTATATTTCTTCTCATGTCTTCCTCTATTCCTGTGGTTCCTTTTTCTTTTTATTTGGACCTAGTAACACCTAACCCTAGTAAGGTAGGCCGTCAGGAATATGTCCTCCTCTCAGCTAGTGAAGCGAAAGTATCTATGACCTGAATACGATTAGTGGTGAGGGACTATCAGATGTGTTCCCAGAGGATATTGAGTTTCCGCCCGAGCGGGAAGTCGAATTCTCCATTGAGTTGGTCCAGGGACGGGTCCTATTTCCATTGCCCCTTATAGGATGTCCCCCTTAGAATTGAAGGAATTAAAGTCACAAATTGAAGAGCTACTAGGGAAGCACTTTATTAGACCTAGTGCCTCGCCGTGGGAGCCCTGTTCTTTTGGTAAAGAAAAAGGATGGGGGTATGAGGCTTTGTGTGGATTAGGCAGTTGAACAAGGTAACGATCAAGAACAAGTACCCTCTGCCAAGAATTGATGACCTTTGGATCAATTACGTGGGGCAACTGTTTTCTCAAAGATTGACCTTAGGTCAGGTTACCATCAGATTCAAGTTCGGGATGAGGACATCCCAAGAGCCTTTAGAACTCGATACGGACATTATGAGTATAAGGTAATGTCTTTTGGACTGACCAATGCTCGGCGGTATTCATGGATTATATGAACCGAATTTTCCGCCCGTACTTGGATAAATTCGTAGTTGTCTTTATAGATGACATACTTATTTATTCAAGGACCAAAGAGGAACATGCAGAGCATCTTAGGTTTGTGTTACAGATCCTAAGGGAGAGGAAGTTGTATGCTAAACTGTCAAAGTGTGAATTCTGGATGGGAGAGGTTAAGTTCCTTGGTCATGTGGTGTCGCGAGAAGGAGTTTCCGTAGATCCCAGCAAAGTAGAATCCGTACTTAATTGGGGACGGCCAACTACGGTAATGAGATTCGAAGCTTTCTTGGATTAGCTGGATACTATAGGCGATTTATTATGGGTTTTTCCCAGCTAGCTCTACCTTTGACCAAGTTAACTCGAAAGAATGCTCAATTCAAATGGACGCAGAATGTGAGAATAGTTTTCAGGAGTTAAAGCAGAAGTTGACCAGCTCCTTCTTGGTGCTACCCGACCTCAGGGACCCTTCGAGGTTTATTGTGATGCTTCTAGCAAGGGCTTAGGGTGTGTGCTTATGCAGCACAGAAATGTGGTTGCTTATGCCTCTCAGTTGAGACCCACGAGGTGAACTATCCAACCCATGATCTTGAGCTTGCGCTGTAGTTTTTGCTCTAAAGATCTGGCGACACCATCTTTATGGTGTACAGTTCAATGTCTTCTGATCATAAGAGTTTAAAGTACCTCTTTGATCAGAAAGAATTGAATATGAGACAGAGACGGTGGATGGAATTCCTTAAGGATTACGAGTTTAATCTGAATTACCACCCAGGCAAGGCAAACGCTCCTGAGTGTAGCATGCATGATGATCAAGGAAACGGAACTAGTAGAAGACTTCAAGAAGCTTAGCTTGAGCACGTCTGTTAGCCCAGAAGGTGTGGTGTTAGGTCAAATTAGAATAACAAGCGAGTTCCAGGAACTTTTGGTTGCACAACCTGAAGATCAAGAGCTTCAAGAGATTTTTAAATCAGCTCACACTAAGAAGTTGCCGGAATTTACCACAGACCGCGAGGTATATGGAGGTATAAGGACAGGGTCTGTGTACCTGCAAGTGGTACTCTCAGGAATGAGATTTTGAAGGAGGCACACAAAGGTGAATTCACCATACACCCTGGGACTAGTAAGATGTATGCAGATCTCAAGAGAATGTTTTGGTGGCCTGGGATGAAGAGGGATATAGCGGAGTTTGTTCGCAAGTGTTTAACTTGTCAAAGAGTCAAAATAGAACACCAGAAGCCGGCTGGAACCTTACACCCCTTAGAAATCCCAGAATGGAAGTGGGAAAGTATCTCCATGGATTTCGTAATGGGTTTACCGAGGACGTCTTCAGGCTATGACGCCATATGGGTCATAGTGGATAGACTGACCAAGTCTCTCACTCTTACCCATCAAAGCTAATTATCCTTTGGATAGGTTAGCTTCCTTGTATATCCAAGAGATAGTAAGGCTACACGGCGTTCCTTCTTCAATAGTTTCCGATAGGGACCCCGTTTTACTTCAAGGTTCTGGGAGCTTCCAACGGGCCTTTGGAACCAAGCTGTGTTTGAGTACGGCTTATCACCCCCGGATGGGCAGACCGAACGCACCATCCAGACTTTGGAAGATATGCTGAGGGCATGCGTGATTGAGCAAAGGGAGTTGGGATAAAGTACTTCCGCTGGTGGAGTTTGCCTATAATAACAGCTATCATGCTAGTATTGGCATGGCCCCATACGAAGCCTTGTATGGAAGGAAATGTCAGTCCCCATTGTGTTGGTACGATTTAGGAGAAGCGAGATTGTTAGGATCTAGTTAATCAGACGACGGAACAAATCCAGAAGATTAAGGATAAAATCCTCGCTCGCAGAGTCGTCAAAAGAGTTATGCGATAAACGAAGGAAGCCTTTAGAGTTTAAGGAGGGAGAGCATGTGTTCCTGAAGGTCACACCCACTACGGGCGTAGGGAGTCTTGAAGGTCAAAAAGTTGTCACCTAGGTTTATAGGTCCTTTTCAAATTCTTCGACGAATTGGGTAGCTGCTTATCAAATAGCCCTACCCCGTCCTTATCCAATCTCCATGATGTCTTTCATATATCTCAACTTAGAATGTACCACCCAGACTCCACCCATATCATTGAACCCGAATCTATACAGTTACGGACGACTTGACGTTTCAAGTGCCTCCCGCAGATCGTGGATAGAGAGATCAAGCAACTGAGGAATAAAGCAGTGCAACTAGTCAAAGTAGCTTGGGGTGGGCCAGGAAATGAAGAATTCACATGGGAGTTAGAGTCAACTATGAAGAGAGACTACCCAGAATTGTTTCCAGGTACGAAATTTTGAGGGCAAAATTTTTTACTTAGGTGGGTGGTAATGTAACATCCTAGTTTTCTTCAGATATTAATTGAGGAAAACTTAATAGGAATATTAGAATTCTGGCAGGAACAGTTGTGATGAGAATGACTCCATGAGGGAGTACAAAAAAAAAAAATGTGAATAGTACTTGGCGGGCAGCCTGGCCGAAACTGGGGGACCCAGAGGTGCCCGAAGTTAAGAAAATATGAGAATAAGATTAGGAATGTGTGGGAACGATAATTTTATACCTAGAATTAAATTTCGGGTAATATCGGTTAGATGGGTACGGCGTTTACCCGTTCGGTAGATTTCGGTGTGTGGTTTTTAACACCGAAAGACATTTCCATCACTACAACTAAACAATATCCCCCAAGTTAAGACAAGTGGAAGGCTAGGATTCAATCTTGGAATCCAAGATCAAATCCTAGCCATCCATCATAGCCTAGTCACCAAGTCATCATGATTTTTAACAAATATCTTACCTTGCATTTATTACAAGCCTAATCACCAATCTTCCTCCCAAGCCAAGCATCATTCTCGGCCATTCAAGGAGAAATCAGAAGGTGAAGTGCCTCCATAGCCAAGAGCTCCATCTTGCTTTCATCTCACAAAAACCCTAGCTTAGAATCATCAAAACCCAAATCTTCCTTCACAAAAATTGATCTACACTTCCACCTCTACAATTATAACCGATTGAAATTTCAAGAACCCTATCCTTCTTGCACATCCATCAGTGATCAGAGGAGGGTTTGAGGTTGTGTGGGGAGTTTTGGTTGTGAAGAAATCACAACTTGAAACAAGCTAGAGATAGAGACTTGCTGCACCTTCAAGAGTAGGGTTTTCTGCTGCCTTTTTGTGGAATTTTTCAATTCTGTTTTGGCTTGCCCTAATTCCGAAAATTTTGATGATTCTGATGGTTAACATATTGATATTGATGTATGAATTTTTGTGTTGTGTTTGGATGGTTTTAAAATGGGTTTTCTCTCAAGTGAAATTGGAACTAGGTTGCTGGACTGAATTCTGTTCTGAAATCAGAATTTCTCACGAATTTTCTGGAAAATTTGTGGGTGGTTTCATGAGCCATGAAAATTATATGTTGTAGTTAAGCCCTTAAACTAAATACATGAATTTTCTTGGGGGTTAATTTTAAGGTTTGATGCCTCAAAAAAATTAGGAACCGAATTGTAACTGCTGCTGTCTAAATTATTGAGACTGAAGTAACAAACTTGCCCGAATTTTTAATCATAGCAATTGATTGAGATAGCTCCTGAAATTTTTACACAAGACTAATAACATGTTGAAATACCTCTGTGAATTTTCTTGTACCTTGATTCCATCGAATTCTAGGGTTAAATATTCTGAGAACACAAGTCTGGACTATGAATTTGTGACTTCTGACCACCAGATTTGCCTATTTTATGGAAGTGGCTATATAACTCTGATTGCCCTGAAATTTTTACAGGTTGTTTTAGACACATTGAAGTGTCATGTGAAATTTTCCTTAAGGGTGGAATGGTTGTTTGGTATGGTAACAAATTGTTGTGCCTAGAACTTCAATTCTGCCAGGATAATGAGATGTGGAAATGGCTGAAATTCTATGATAGTATGTGCATATCTTCCTGTGTATGTTTGAGACATATGGGGAAAACAGAAACAAGGCTTAGAAAGAATTGAGAGGGAAGGCAAAAAGAAGGACTTCCCTAGAAAAGTTGTGAGTCGATAGACGTGTCGGCTAGGCATAGACCTGAGTGATCCGAAATGGAAAAAAATGAAGTTCGTGATCTCAATAGGAATGAGCTCATGTCCTAGCAGTCTATGGTCCTCTGTGAAATTGTGAATTGTGAATGTATCTCTCTGAGAATAAGCCTTCCCTATGTTGAGAAAATTGAGAAGGACATGAGAAATGGAGTTTCTGATTATGCATATTATTACTCGATTGATTATTGTGATACTATCCTTAGTTCCCGGCCTACGGGTTTTCAAGATTTCTGTAGGTGTTTATATGAATATTGTATATGCATGAGTTGCTTATCCCTGTTGTATATTGTATATGGGGGAAACTACCCTCCTGAGAATTTTATATTATTCTCACCCCTAGTTGTATGTATTTTATTGTTCAGATTCGCAGATGCCGTCCCTAGTGTTTTTCTGATTCGCCACAGTGGGTGTGGCAATATGATCCGGCATTGGGATGTACGCCGTTGGTTATTCCCAGTTCGGATCTATATGTTCTTTGATCGCTCCTTCAGTACCTCGGTCTTCGCGGACTTCGACCCGCTTTTCCTTATGACGGTGTGCCCCTTCACATGGCCCATCCTGGAGTGTTTGAGATCCCCTCGCTCCACCCGTGTATCAGCCCAGACGCACCCGTTTCGTCATCCTCCTCATCTGACTCAGATCCTCTGAGGACCCGGTGCCCGGTGGAGGAGAGGTCATCGCTCCGATGGCCAATGGCTTCCTGCACGAGGAGTAGAGACCTCTAGAGACGGATGCATTGTACATAGACATAGGATAGTGTTAGGACCTTACCTACCTAAGACTGATGTACTTTTGGTTTTCTTTTGCTCTGTTGTATATGTACATATGCGGTTTTGTCATCAGGGTGTTTGAGTAGGTTAGGTACCAGGTAGGGGGATTAGCCTCGTCGCATCGAGTCCTGACTTTTCGGGGTCATTTTGTTAGTCTTGCCCTTATGATGTATATATATATAGTGACTGACATTATACCCTTATATGTAAATCTCGTTATGATAGTATATGTATTGCGACATTTCGTGTCATTGAATTATTTCAACTAGTATAGATCCCAGCTTACCAGGAATACTCTACTAATTACTATATCCATACTCGAGTAAATGTGGTAATTTGGAGGGTGTTACAGGTTAAAGGTTAAGTCCTCCCTTAACTGCACTTGTTCTAGCTCCAACACATGACTAAGGTCGAATTGATACTTCCTCAATTGAGAACATGGAAGACATCATGAAGGTTGGACAAATTGGGTGGTAGGGCTAGTTGGTATGCTTGACCTAACTCTATTAAGGATTTCAAAGGTACCAAGAAATCTGGGGTTCAACTTTTTGACTCTCATGGCTCGTCCTATACCATTGTGGGGTGATCCTAAGGAACACATGCTCTCCCTCTTAGAATTCCAACAGCTTCCGTCGTTGTCCGTGTACCTTTTCTGCGACTTTGAGCTTAAGGATCCTATCCTTGATCCTAGATCTATTCCGTCATTTCCCTCACGACTTCTGGTCCTAACATGCTTTGCTCCCAAGCTCATACCAACATAAAGGTGATTGACACTTCCTTCCATACAGGGCTTCATACGGTGCCATGCTAATACTCGCATGATAATTGTTGTTATATGCGAACTTGATAATGGCAAGTACTTATCCCAACTCCCTCTTTGGTCCAACACACATGCCCTTAACATGCTATTCAAGGTTTGTACGGTCCTTTCGATTGCCCATCTATTTGAGGGTGGTATGCCATGCTCAAGCACAACTTTGAACCAAATGCCTGAAAAGCTCCCAAAAACGTGACGTAAATCGTGGATCACGATCCGAGATTATCGTCGTTGGCATTCCATGCAACCTCACAATCTCTTGCATATAAAACTGAGCCAACTTATCCATGAATAAGACACTTAATAGGAAAAAAGTGAGCCAACTTCATTGGTTGGTCCATGATCACCCATATGGTGTCATGGCTAGCTTAGGTCGTAGGTAGACTCATCACGAAATCCATTGAGATACTATCCCATTTCCATTTGGGAATAGACAGGGTTGTAGCATCCCTGAAGATTTTTGGTGCTCAATCTTCACCTTCTGCAACTACATACTTACTAACCCATATGGCCATGTCTCTCTTCAACCCGGGCCACCAAAACATTTTCTTCAGGCCCTAATACATCTTGGTAGTACTAGCATGAATGGTGAAATGGCTCTTGTAAGCCTCCTTCAAATCTCTTTGAATGTCACCACTTGGCGACATACAAATCCAGCCCTCAAACTTCCATAGCTTATTCGCCCTAGGGTGAAACCCTTCAACTTTCCCTTTCTACGGTTGCTAAGGTCTCCTTAAACTCTTCATCCTCTTGTTAGGATTAAGTGATTATCTCGTTAAAGTCACTCATTACACTCAGATGGCACATCTTCATGCTCTCTGGTCAATGTTATCCCCAAGTTTAGATCCCTAAACTTCTCAATCAGCTCTACCTCCTTCACTATCATATGAGACAAGTGTAGTGACTTTCAACTTAAGGTATCACCTACTACATTAGCCTTGCCAGGATGATAGTTCAGCCTAAAATCATAATCCTTCAAGAACTCCATACATCTCCTTTGCCTCATATTCAACTCCTTCTGATCAAAGAGGTACTTAAGACTCTTGTGATTAGAGAACACCTTTAACTTTCTACAAATGGTCTCGCCATACCTTCAAAGTGAACACTATGGCGCTAACTCAAGGTCATGGGTAGGGTAATTTCCATTCATGAGGCTTAAGTTGTTGGATGTATAGGCCACCACTTGCCTATTTTGCATTAATACACAGCCTAAACCTTCCCAATGCATCACAATACACCTCAAATAGTGCATTGGGGTCAAGCAAAACTAACACTTGGGGTCATGGTTAACTTCACTTTCAACTCTTGGAAACTCTTCTTACACTCTAGAGTCCAAATAAAAGGGGCATTCTTCCTAGTAAGGTTGGTCAAAGGTAAAGATATCTGGAAAATCCCTTAATGAACCTACGGTAATAACCAGCTAATCCTAAAAATCTCTATATCTCCATTATCGTGGTAGGTCTCCCAGCTCCTTCAGCCTTTATCTTACTAGGATCCACTGCAATGCCTCTTTTTGACATTATGTGTCCTAAAAATCTCACTTCCTCCAGCCAAAATTCACACTTAAATAACTTAGCATACAACTTTTTCTCCTTCAAGATCTCCAAAACTAACATCAGATAACACTCACACTCCTCGTAGGCCTTCAAATAGATGAGTATGTCATCTATGAAAACAACCATGAACTGGTCTAAATAGGGTCTAAAGATCCTATTCATATAGTCCATGAACACGGAGGAGCATTAGTCAACCCGAACGGCATCACCGTAAACTCAAAGTGGCCATACTGCATCCTAAAGCACCTTGGGTATGTCCTCATCCCTTACTCTAATCTGTATATCTAACCTCAAATCAATCTTGGAAAACACTATCGCCCCTTTCAACTAGTACATCAAATCATTAATCCTAGGCAAAGGGTACTTATTTTTCACCGTCACTCGTTTCAATTGCCTATAGTCTATGCAAAGCCTCATACTCCCATCCTTCTTCTTAATGAATAAGACCGGGCTCCCCATGGTGAAGCACTCGGTCTTACGAACCTTTTCTCAAGCTCTTCTAACTGCACCTTCAACTCGGTTAACTCTAAAGGGGACATTCTATAGGGTGCTATGGAGATAGGCCCCATTCCTGACTAACTCTATAGAGAACTCAATCTCTCTCACAGAGGGAACTCGAGTATCTCATCCGGAAATATCTCAGGATAGTCTCTTACTACAGCACATCGTCAATGTTTTGCTCAAAGTCGACTTCGCTAACGGCTAGGAGAACATATCCTTTACTCTTTTCCCCATAACATTCAACTTCTACAGTGTTTAGATAAATGCTCAAAAGTTTACTAGGCACACGGGGTAGGGAGAAAGATAACAGACTTGGTATAACAATTTAACATTACACAGTTGGCATAAAGCCAATCCATGTCGAGAATTATATCTAGACCATGTATAGGCAAACAAATTAAATCCAGAATAAAAGGTCTACTTTTAATAGTGAAATGGCAATTCAAACAACACCTACAAGTCCTAAGGTTTATAGTGGGTGTAGAAATAGTAAGATCAAAAGGAAGTTCCAACACATACAATTGCAAAGACTTGACACTAGCATGTAATATGAATGAATGAGTTGCACAGAATCAAATAGTAGGTTAAGGTTCTACCATTCATTTCACACTTACCTTCTATGAGGCTTTTGGACTTTGCTAAGTCTTCGCGTTGAGGGTGAAAACCCTTCCTTGCTCGTTGTGGGGATGAGGGCCATCGAGTTCTTCTCGTGCATTTCTGGCATAGTGACCAGGCTTCCCATACTTGAAGCAAACTCCCTAGCCTAGTGAGGGTCAATCCCCATGTAACTTCCCACATTTGGAGCATAAAAGCAGGTAGTCTTGGGGTGCAACCTGGCCTTTGGGGTGCCTTGCCCTTAGGACCACTCGATCCCCTATGATGGAAATTCCTTATAGGGCCTTGCGGCCTAAACTGGGCTGAACCTGGGCTGGACTGCGGCTTGAAACTCAGGGCTTGTGGTGCCAGCTTCTTAGTGAAGTTTTTAGTCCTGTGCGCTAGCTTCTTCCCCATCATCAATGATATGGTACTTGTTGACTAGGGTAGGGAAGTCCCTAATCTCCAAGTGTGCAACAGGTAATGTTAATCTCGCCTTCTGCTCGGCCTCATACTTGACACATTTCTAGAATTCATCGGGATTCCCTTGAAAGATCCGAGAAACTTGATCAGCCTTTAAACTTCGCAATGTACTAGGCGATACTCATTCCCCCTTGAACTAGCTGCATGAACTCTATGTCCTTGGCATTCCTTACAGACACTTGGAAAGTACTTTTCATAGAAGGTCATGAACATCTCCTAGTCGAGTGCGCCGAATGCCTCCAACAATTTCTAGGTGCCAATCCACCAAAACTCGGCATCCGCCTCAGTGTGTAGGCAACAAAGGTCACCTTTCTCTCAGTGTAGGTGATCACTGAAAAGATATTCTCCATGCTCTTGATCCATTCATTAGCTTGGTTCCGGTTCAAGGTCCCTCTAAATGGTGGAGGGTTCGCTTTACGAAACTTCCCAAACCAGACATGCTTGAGTCCTTCTCCAGCATCGACCAACGTCGCCCTAGCAGTCCATCTGCTCGAACATCACCTACATGGCCCTTTCCATGTCCCAAAGGGCTTCTGCGCCTCTCACTCTACTCGCTTGAGCTCGGGGTCCTTTGTCGCGGTCGGACCATTGGTTCCTAAGCATACGAAACAGAAACACTGAGGTGATTAGGCTCAAAACTTCATGTAAAGTAAGCTAGTTACCATGGCACACATGCATATACAGGGGACATGTATTATTATCCTATAGCTTATTCTATCAATAAAGCACTACACATGATATAACTATCGTATCATGCTTGAGAAGCATAGTCAGTCTAATCCTCGAGCTCCATAAGACCGAACTCTCTAATACCAAGAGGTAACACCCTAATATTTAACCCAACATACCTAGGACGCATTCTAGTTAATTATTAGTTATTATTCTTTTGTTCAAGTTCTTATTTTAAACTCTTGAAAATACCTTAGTGAAAATATAGGTAAATTTTTTTTTTGAACTTAAAAAGCAAAACATGAGCCGCGCATACTATACTACATCCCGTCTCGAGCATAACGTGGAAGAAGATCACAACAAGACATAGGCATACATAGAGCACATCATCACACACCATGAACATGTAAGATTATATTTATATATATTATCAATAGATAATCGTTCCACTTTGCATACCCAAAATATACATGAAAGAGTTATGTCATGCCCACCAACAAAGGTTAGGCTCAAAACATACAATCATACCATAGTATTCATGAATGAAATCAAGCTAAATAAAAGACTTCTCTTCCCATTACTCCCTGGGTGTGCCTAAGGTAGATAACCTCTAATAAACAAAATTAAAAGAAGGCTATCTTCTCTACTACATGTGCATAGACGCTCTAAGAGGTCTGAGATCAGCTTCTATTATCGCTCCTGGGAGGGAGGAAGATACCAAATCTCAGTGGGCCAGCTCATCGGTGTGGCAAGACGATGGGAGGGCGACGTGGGCTCCTCGCGAAGTCGGTGGCTCCTCCATGAACATGTATAGCTCCTCTCATCAGCTGCATGACTAGCCTCCCTGTCACTACCACCCTCCGTCATCATGGGAAAGGTGGGGAATCCACAGAAAAATCTGGATAGGTGAATCCTCGATGGGTCCAACCATGGCTCGGGTGGCGAGGAGGTGATAACGACATGTAGACTGGGATGTCCAGATAGTCGAAGTAGTAGGGAGAGTATGATGGATCTCTCTCTGCGAGGGGCGCCCTCAAAGATAAGGTCATCGGAGAACGGAGTGGGGAGAATCGGTAACCAGGTGTAAGGGATGCTCCATGAAGACAAAAAGGCAGACATCACATCGACCAACGAAGTGATACGTCTAGTGAGCGCGTCGAAGTGTAACTCCCAGGTAGGAGCATCAATGAAGATCACAAAGGTTGCCATCGGCCTCTAAAGATGACATGGAAAAAGAAGAAGGGATGAGAAACTTATATAAGAATCTCAGTCGCGTTTCGCCTCCTAATGCGTGTATCATCATCTACATCCTCAGGAACCTCGGGTTTCATTATGAAATTAGTAGGCATATGCATAGGGTTTTTTTAGTAGTTTTCAAATACCGTTGAGGCCCGCTCATTTTAGCATGAATCTTAATGCATGAGTGCAGCATACTAAATCATGGATGCATGTCAATGCCAAAAGCGAGATATCATAGGAACACATTAAATAAACATAGCATAATGAATGCAATTTATTCCAATATAAACCATTCTTTTAGGTGACTTAAACTTTCTTATTCTCTTTTCCTTGGGGCCATCCTAATACTCTCCCTTTTGAGAGTTCTAGGTTATGAGCTTATACCTAACTAGTTGTCACTAGTCTACACCTATCCTCTTGATAAGCTAAAATTCCCAAATCCCAGAACGGGTTAGGGGCATAGGATTATCTTTCATAACCATTAATTCCTGGAGTGTAAAAGGTCTTTTTGGATCACCTCTCATAACCTTTAATTCAGGAGTCTAGAGGATCATTTCCATATGTTTTATGCCACCTTAATATTGGCATATTAAATAAGAGATGATATGTGAGCATAAAACTTACATGTTTATATTTCTCATGGATAATGCATCTTAACTAATCAATCATAGTCTCTTCATGCCACAAAGTCCTCATATCATTTACTCACATAAACATGCATGACATCTTTTGCACATATTCAATATACATATTGTCAATTATCATCTAATAGCAATAAACATGCTCCTACTCAATATGCCAGGAAGTCAAGGACCAGACTCAGCTAATGCATATGCAATGCTCAACAGGATATACATATATACAGCATACTAGGGAATCAGCATCCACATAAAACAACACATAAACATATAGGGTCACCAATCCATTTCATCTTACTTAGAACACACTTATTTGCATATTTGGAGTTCTGGTAATCGATTAGGTGCTAGTAATCAATTACCAGAACTTAAAACTTATTTCAGGCTTAAAAAGTATCTTGGTAATCGATTACATAAGCATCGTAATCGATTACCAAAACCAAAAATTTGTTCTGCAAAAAACATCATGGTAATCAATTACATGAACTGGTAATTGATTACCAAAGCCAAAAATTGGTTCCAGTTATGAAGAACATCCTTGGTAATCGATTACATAGTCTGGTAATTGATTTCTAGAACCAAAATCTTTCAAATGACCATCGTGGTAATCGATTACATGGGCTGGTAATCGATTACCAGAATCCAGGAATTTGAGAAAACAAAGTTTTAACACATTTCAAGTTGCTCTTTCACTTCAAGATCATTTTAGAACATCATTCTAACATTCCTTTTGAAATCAAGTTCACATTTTTACAAATCAAAAATAACATTGTATCATGGCTAAGACATATCCAATAGTCATGATCAAGATTTCCATTTTAAGATACAAGGAAAAGTCTTTGAGCTCTAGGGATTTAGGTGGTGACAATAATAATAAACGTGCCATGCAAATCCCATTTTTTATCTTTATCATTGTTAAGTGAAGGCTTGAAATATAAATATGATATGCAAGACTTGAAACGTAAATATGAGAATGCAAGTTCATTTTTAAATCTTCAAAGTTTAGGTGATAACTTGAAATATAAACATGGAACGCAAGGCTAGAAATTTAAACATGAAAATGCAAGTCCATTTCTTCAATCTTTAAGATTTAGGATGATGACTTGAAAATAAACATGATATGTAAGGCATTGAAATATAAACATGAGATGCAAGTGCTTGAAATATAAACATGATGCAAATCCATTTTTATATTTTGCTAGAGCTCATTTTAAGACTTTAAAGAATCAAACTCTCAACCCTAATCAATCTTAACAAAAATGGAAATGAGCTTTAGAGTCTTTTGACACCATGGTTCCAAGAACCTCATTTCTTTAGACTCACCATCAAGCTCAAAGAAAAATTAACTAAGACAACCAACAATAAACCATTTTCCACACTCTTGTAAAATCAAAAATCAAGCCTTGACCTTTAGAGGTCTAACACATGATGGTTTCACAACCAACATCAAGAAACCCTCATCATCAAGCTATGGCCTTGATCATCAAAGAAAGAAAACATTTCACAAGAACCAACAACATTTCCTCTTTACCATTCTTTAAAACCAAACAAAATAAACCAAAACTTGGGCTCTAGAGGTTAAGCACATGGTGGTATCAACATCACCATCAAGCTCTTTCACCATCAAGCTATGGTTTTTAATCATCTAACAACAACAAAATTGAAAAGAAAAGCAAACAAAGGGAAGATCAAAATCGAAAATAGAAGGGAAGAAAAGAACAAATCATAGCCATCATCCATCATCAATCCAAAAATAAAAAGAGAAACAAGAGAAAAATTCAAAACAAAAATCCCTACCAAAGTTGTTTCTTTAGTTGAAAATAAGGGAGCTTGATCTTGGAAATGGAAGGATTATGTGTTTGAGTTGAGAGGAGGTTAAAAATGGTGGTGGAAGAGGAAGAAGATGAGAACTTTTGAGTTGAGAGAAAGAGGATTTTCGGGAGTAAGACTTAACAAAAAGGCAAATGGTAAAAGTGAGGATTTCTTTTAGTGTATTGGTGATATAAGGAATTAAAATATGATGGGGAACTTGTGTAACACCCTAAAATTTAATTAAAAATTAATTTGAGCTTTACTAATTATAATTTCAAAAATATAATAGTTTAACAACGATGAGGTGGCCCAACAAATGTTTAAAAAAAAAATTTCGGTCTTGTAAATAGTAACCTTGCGGTCCACTGCCGCCCAGACAACTGGAACCCTAGATTCGGCCCTGGAGGTGCCCGAAATTAGGAAAACATGGGAATAAGGTTAGAAATAGGTGGGAATGATAATTTTATACTTAAAATTAATTTTCGGGCAATATCGGTTCAATCGGTACGATGTTTACCCGTTCGGTGAGATTTCTTGCAGTTTCTTACACGAATGAAACTTGCAGTGAAAGTTTGCCACCTAACTAGACAAGTGTGTGGCTTAGAAGAAGCCACACCATTGCCACTTTATTACAACCAATAGGATGCTTGCAAAAATTACTAGACTTATCTTTAAGAAAATAAAACATTTTGTACTTGAAATTATTATGCATTTTGTCATAAACTCATAAAATCAATATCTTATCATTTCCTTGCATCAAAATTTCGTCTAGCACACTCTAAGAACCTCTCCTCAATTGTTCTTCCTCTCAAACTCCATTAACAAACTTGGAGCTTCATAAACCCTAGCCTAAACTTGATAAAACCTCAAGATCTCTTCACAAAACATGTCCTACACTTAATTCTCTACCAATCTAACCGAACAAAATTTCCATTCCTTATCAAAACCTTGTCTTGTACCTCACACCTCACTGATATCAGAGGGGTTTGAAGTTGGATTGGGAGCTTTGGAGGAGAAGGAAGCAAGCTTGGTTAATCTTGAAGCCAAGGAGCCATTAAGACACTCCAAGTAGGGTTTATGCTGCCTTTCTTTGTCAAATTTTTCTGATCTTTTTTGGCATGACCTAACTCCGAAATTTCTCATTGTTTTGGTTGATATTATGTTGAAATTGACTTATGAATTTTGGTTATGTGTTTGGATGGTGTTAGAAAATGGTTTTCATCAAAATAAGTTTGGACTAGGTTGCTGGAATTTCTGTTGTCCTAAGCAGCAGTGGTTCACGAATTTTTTGGAATATTTGTGGGTGTTTTCATGAGCTATAAAATTATATGTTGGAGTAAACATCTTAAACTAATTACCTGAATTTTCTTGGGTGTTAGTTTTAAGGTTTGATGCTTCAGGAAAATCAGAAACCGAAATGAGGCAGATGCTGTCCTGATTGTTGAGACTGAGGCAGTAAATTTGTCCGAATTTATTACCATAGCAAATGATTGAACTAGCTCTTGAAATTTTTACAAGAAGTTACTAATATATTGAAGTATCACTATGAATTTTATTGTGAATTAATTCAATCATTTGCTTGGGTTAAAAATTAGGGAACTCAGTTCTGGTCTGGGAATTGGTGGCCCCTGACCACTAAATTTGTACATTTACTGAGGTAGCTATAGAGTTCTGTTTGTCCTGAAATTTTTACAGGTTATTCTAGACAAATTGAAGTGTCATACAGAATTTTTGTGACTCTTGAAATGGCTGTTGGTTATGATAATGAAATGTTGTGCCTAGGACGGTAACTCTGCCCATTGTGCTGGGAATGGAACAATGCTTTGAATTGAGAACGTAATGGCACCTTGGCTTCTAGTATGACATGAGTATTTGATATTAAGTGTTTGGCCATGTGACTTATGACATGTAAATACATGCTATGGATTTTAAAGATTGAAGTATGAGAAAAGAATGAGAATTTCAATATGAATGATTGCCTATATGTGGCCTATGTATGCATTTGAGAAAAGAGAAAAGTATATGATGCCATTATAAGGATGTATAAATTTAAATTGTGCATGTTCTGACATATGGACAAAATAGAAACAAGACTTAGATTGAATGAGGGGAAGGCGAAGTAGTAACTTCCCAAAATTTATTTTGAGTCGGTAGACGTATCGGCTAATAATAGATCTGTGTGGATTCGAAAATGGAAAAAAATGAAGTTCAATGACCACGTATAGGAATGAGCTCAGTCCTACAAAGGTCTATTTCCCTTGTGTGGTGTGATCCACCATAAATACCCGTTGGGTATAAACGGATCTATTGTGGAATTGTCCACTGAAATTACCCGTTGGGTAAACTAAGTCTTTCCTATGTCAATGAAAAGAGAAAAATGCACTAATTGGCTTTCTATGGCCATGATGGAAACCAGGTCACTTTGAGATAACTTTACTGTATTTGACACATGCATCATCCATATCATATGAAATCCTTTGAGTAGATTTACTTACTATGTGGTTGAGCTTCTAGAAATATGTACACGTACTGATTGATTGTTAAAAGCTACCCACTTCGAAATGATGATTTTGGAACCTTAAAATGAACCTTTAGAATATATTGCATGATCATTTTTTTGAATAAACCGAAGTGGCTGGAGTGATGACGATGATATTATGATTGTGATTGGGGAGTATCCCTCCTGAGGATTTAAAAATTCTCACCCCTATGGTTTGTGTTTCCGTGTCGCCTCCAGGTTAAGCCAGATGATGATGATGCTGCTATGCAAAGGAGTGTAGGATTGCTGGAGTGTAGTAGTTACCTTTATTCCTGTACTTAGTGAAATGAGTATGTATGTAAATGTATTAGACAGATATGTACTAAAGCTCATAGAGGAGCTTCCTTATGTATTTTAGTTGTATGTTTAATAAACTTGATGTTTACTTGTAATATGTTTTAATAGAATTACGCTTAGTTATCTCGTACGTAAATCGAGCTTTGCTATAGATAATTAAGAAAGGTCCGCTAATTAACAAGTAACAACTCTCGAGTACAATATCATAGCTTAAGAATGGGGTTGTACTTGGGAGGATGTTACAACTTGGGGGGAGGCCGCGGCCTTCATGGCTATTTGGGATGGAAGGAATTTTCATTTTCATGTAGGTTAGGATGTGTATTAGAGGTAGATTTGATTAAGGAATGAGTTAGGAATTGGTAATTGGTTGTTTTTGTTTGTAATCATGTGTTTAAGGCTTGTCAAGACAAGATTAAGCGTGGTCTTACTCACTTGGTTTGAATTAAACCCAATTAGTTTGAAATTCAAACTCTAACATGTTTCCTTAATTTAAGAAATTGGAGAGAGAAATTACTATTTAGTTTGAAATGACATAATGTCTTTGATTTAAGAAAGGAATTTGATTTTCCTTAATCAATCTTAAGCCCCAAATAACCTTAATTAATTATTTAGACTCAAAATTAGTAGATAAAATTAATTTATCTTTAATTAGAGTCTGATATTGCCCATATTTCCATAATCATTTGATTAAACTCGTTTAGCACCAAATAGCGGTAAACCGTAAATTCACACAAGGACTCCCAGACCACCCGAACTTTCCAGACATCATGTAGCACTTATAATTAACGTTTTCGAATTCCGAGTGATGGCCAGGTTTGTCCGTCACTTAATCCTGCGTTAAATTACCTTGAGGGTAATTTGGTAATTTCATGTACGGGAAAAACCAGGAAAATGAGATTTTCATCTCTAATACATCCATTACATATATAATCCCCTTCAAACACTAGACTAACCCCTTGAGGATAGCCTGGACGGGCTATCCTTAATTCCGGGTAGAAATGACCTCAGGGACAATTTGGTCATTTTTGCACTCTGGAAAAATTAGGGCGTTACATTGAAAGGGAGCTTAGAGTTTAGAGATTTTTTTTTCATAATCATCAGAATATTCCAGGATATGAACCTCTTGAAGAGTGGTTTTAATATATAGAAGGTACTGAATATACACTAGCTTCGTTTAGAACCTTAAGAAGAAAGCCTATAACGTTAAGGACTAGCACAACAAGGCAAAGTCCTATCATAAAGAGTGAACAAGCCAAAAACTCTTCTGAGAAAGTTAAACTGAAAAGAAAATAGGGAAAGGAAAGAGAAAGCTAATTCTCATGGAGAGTGAGTCTGAAAACTCAAAGGAAGAAGAATTTGTTAAGGTTCCTTTGAACAACGAGAAAAGAACCAAGTAGAGGTAGAGCCTCGCATGCCTTTACCTTTTTTAGATACGGAAAAGCTCCTTCTAAACCCACTAAGACACAAAGAAGATTAGATAAAATGCCTACTGGTCAAATTGGAACACTGAGAAGAAGGGACATAAAGCATAAAATGAGAAATTTGCCAAAAGATGGTCCCTCAACCACTATACTTCTTATGGAAATAGCAAGGTATGAAGCTGGTTATGAAGTTGTTTACACATTTTAAGAAGAGGAAGAGGAAGAAGAAGTTGCTAAAGTAGAACAAACTATTAAGGAAAATGAGATGTCTCAGAGTAGTGAGAAATCTAAATCCTTGGAGCCTATTGTGCAGGAACCTCCTACGAAGCAACTGAAGCTGAAACTATAATTCTGATGGTACCTCAACCTCTTCCTTACATAAGAATTACTCCAGTGGAAGAGGAAGAGGACAAAACCTCAAAAATTAGCTCTCATCATGTTGTAGAAGCCCCCACTGCTCCTATAACCTTCTTCTGACCTTATTCCTGATTCTATTTATGTTCTTATGTCTAGCTCTATACTGCCTGCTCCTGCCACCGCCGCCACTACTGTTGAAGGTCTACCTATCCCCATACTCATCACCTCACCCATCACACTACCAGAAAATGAACCACCATCCACACCACCTACCGCTTCAAATGTTGAAGACATTGAAGCTAACTCACTAAAGTCAGGGATATCATTCCCCTAGACATACTTGAGCCTACACCCAAGGCTATGCCATCAACACCAACCATGACCCATCTTCCACACCAACCTCTATCTAAGCCTCCAACAAGTCTTCCAAGGTCCAGGTTCTTCTGATAATCAAAGGGATATGGCCTCGAGGTTGGATAGAGTTGAAGCCTCCAATAGAGAGATATGTGCCTAACTCAGAAAACATGAGGAGCTATTGATTTAGCTTCTTCAAAAACTAAGAAGGAGGGGTTGATGATGATGTAACTTGGTTTCCAGCACACCGTCTTTTTGTTGATGAGAAAAGGGGAGAAGAAGAAAAGAAATAAAGAAATGAAGAAAATCTTCTGTGCTAAGAAATTCAGGAGGTTTAAACTAAGGGGGAGTTTAGAGTTTAGAGACTTCATTTTTTTTTGCATAATCAGCATTAGCACTCTTTTTGTTAATTCTTTGTTTTTATTTCACTTCTGAACTTGTTTTCATTATTACTGCTTTAGCACCTTAATTTATTACTCTAGTACTTATATGATCAGTTTATCTTTTTCAGGATGTTAAGTTTTGATATATCTTGCTTGAATGCCTTAACATATATCTTGATGTGTGTCTTATAAGTTTTGAGTGTATGTTTTGATACTTATCTACATCCATTATATGCTCTGATATATTTAATGATTAGCTTTGATACATATCAATTATAGCTCTAATATATATACACACACACACATACACACACATTATCTCTAATGCTATGATATGTATGCTCTATCACACGAACTTGAAGTTTTCTCATATATATATACATGCTCTGATACACATGCTTCGGAAAATTCTTTTGTGTGCAAAGCTTATTTGGTGTATGTTTTGGATAGAGTTGTGTTGCGTATGGATTTAATATCAAGAATGAATATCATGAGTATTATCTTCTTTATTCAAATACGCTTAAGTTCAGAAAGTCAAATGACTTAAAATTAAGCTATTTTTGTTTAGAAAGCTAAAATGCTCCACACTTTTTCAAAAATTTGCTTTGATACTTCTCAGAAGTGCTCTGATAAACTTCAAAAACCTTCCTTTAAGTGAAACAGCTCTTATTCAAGTTACTTAAGGTTGCTATATGTCTTGACCACATCTACATCATACTTTAAGAATGAAATCTTCTAAAACTCTATCTGACGTATTTTGAAAGAATATAGAATTCTCTTATTCCAATATCTGTTCATATATTTCTTTCAAAATCTCTCTAAAATTTTTCTCAGAATTGGTTTGTCATCATCAAAAAGGGGAGATTATTAGCTCCAAAACCCTTCAGAAAGCATCAGTGCTTAATGTTTTGAGTGATAAAAAAACCAATATCGTGCGAATATTTTAAAGAAGGACTAATCTTTTTCTTGAGTTTCTTGAAGCACTAAACAAGACTATTCACGTTAGCATACATGTTTCTAAAACGAGATTATTTTCACAATAACATGTGCAAATATGATTAATCTTATTTAAAGAGATTTAGAACTAAAAGAAAGTGAAAAATAAATCTTGAAATGAATGTTTCTAAGCTCAACGCATGAAACAAAATTTTCAAGAATAAGAAATTAAGGTTCAGATCTTCAGAAAGCATGCCAGGACTTCAGAAGATTCAAATGAAGATTTCAATCCAACTCTAAGAAAAGTGTGGTTATCATCTTCAATCATGATCGTGATTATTTCCTTTACAATAAGCTCTGATTGAAGAACTGAAAATCTAGGGATTGTCAAGGAACTGAAATAGCACTTTAGAAAGCATCTTTACTGGAAACGATGCACTTTACATAAATAGGAAGGAAATTTTGAAATTTAAATTTAAAGTCAAACTCAGTTAGGGACTGATGGTGAAATCTTTTTTCAACTTGGTCAGCTGCCTCACCTTCTAGAAAAAAAATTCATAAACCTCATTCAGAAAATAAAAAGTAGTTTCTGAAGGTGGACTCAGAAACCTCTATTAGACAATGGCTTATGCAATAGCAAAAAGTAACTCTAACACACAGAGCTACTCTTCTAGACTTCATTTCCAAGACACAAAAAGAAGATCAACAGGCATCATTAGGAAAACAGATCAAGGGCAAAGTCATAAATGAAGATCAAGTATAAAAGGAGATGGTGTTCTTACAACTTAAGAATTTTGATCATTACCTGTGCAAGAACATTGAAGAAATTTCCTCTTTGTATATAAAACTATTATAGATTGTAATTAGTTTCATCTTTGTAAAAATCTTCTTTCTTCGTTCTTATTAGATCATACTTTCTTCCTAAGAAGAAAAGTTTGAAAGAAGCCATTCAAGTTTTCAACTCTAATACCGTTTTATTCTTAGAAAACTTGAGTGCTTGATAGTTTAAGTGATCTAACTAAAACATATCCTTTGTAACCCGATCCGGTAGTGATAATTGTGAGATAGCTTGCAAAGGCTAGTCAAAGATTACTTGAAGGTGATAGTTGTAACACCCTCCAAATTACCACATTTACTCGAGTATGGATATAGTAATTAGTAGAGTATTACTGGTAAGCTCTGATCTATACTAGTTGAAATAATTCAATGACACGAAATGTCGCAATACATATACTATCATAACGAGATTTACATATAAGGGTATAATGTCAGTCACTATATATATATACATCATAAAGGCAAGACTAACAAAATGACCCCGAAAAGTCAGGACTCGATGGAGACGAGGCTAATCCCCCTACCTGGTACCTAACCTACTCAAACACCCTGATGACAAAACCGCATATGTACATATACAACAGAGCAAAAGAAAACCAAAAGTACATCAGTCTGTAGGTAGGTAAGGTCCTAACACTATCCTATGTCTATGTACAATGCATCCGTCTCTAGGTCTCTACTCCTCGTAGGAAGCCATTGGCCATCGAGCGATGACCTCTCCTCCATCCTGGGCACGGGGTCCTCAGAAGGATCTGAGTCAGATGAGGAGGATGACGAAACGGGTGCGTCTCGGCTGATACACGGGTGGAGCGAGGGGATCTTAAACACTATAGGATGGGCCATGTGAAGGGGCACACCGTCATAAGGAAAGCGGGGTCGAAGTCCGCGGCGAAGACCGAGGTATTGAATGAGCGATCAAAGAACATATAGATCCTAACTGGAATAACCAACGGCGTACATACAGTCCAATGCCGGATCATATTGCCACACCCACTGGCGAATCACAGAAAAACACTAGGGACGGCATCTCGAATCTAAACAATGAAATACATACAACTAGGGGTGAGAATAATATAAAATTCTCAGGAGGGTAGTTTCCCCCAAATACAATATACAACAGGGATAAGCAACTCATGCATATACAGTATTCATATAAACACCTACACAGAAATCTTGAAACCCGTAGGCCGGGAAACTAAGGATAGTATCACAATAATCAATCGAGTAATAATATGCATAATCAGAAACTCCATTTCTCATGTCTTTCTCAATTTTCTCAACATAGGGAAGGCTTATTCTCAGAGAGATACATTCACAATTCACAATTTCACAGAGGACCATAGACTGCTAGGACATGAGCTCATTCCTATTGAGATCACCGAACTTCATTTTTTTCCATTTCCGATCACTCAGAGGTCTATGCCTAGCCGACACGTCTATCGACTCACAACTTTACTAGGGAAGTCCTTCTTTTTGCCTTCCCTCTCAATTCTTTCTAAGCCTTGTTTCTGTTTTCCCCATATGTCTCAAACATACACAGGAAGATATGCACATACTATCATAAAATTTCAGCCATTTCCACATTTCATTATCCTGGCAGAATTGAAGTTCTAGGCACAACAATTTGTTATCATACCAAACAACCATTCCACCCTTAAGGAAAATTTCACATGACACTTCAATGTGTCTAAAACAACCTGTAAAAATTTTAGGGCAATCAGAGTTATATAGCCACTTCCATAAAATAGGCAAGTTTGGTGGTCAGAAGTCACAAATTCATAGTCCAGACTTGTGTTCTCAGAATATTTAACCCTAGAATTCGATGGAATCAAGGTACAAGAAAATTCACAGAGGTATTTCAACATGTTATTAGTCTTGTGTAAAAATTTCAGGAGATATCTCAATCAATTGCTATGATTAAAAATTCGGGCAAGTTTGTTACTTCAGTCTCAATAGTTTAGACAGCAGCAGTTACAATTCGGTTCCTAATTTTTTTGAGGCATCAAACCTTAAAATTAACCCCCAAGAAAATTCCTGTACTTAGTTTAAGGGCTTAACTAAAACATATAATTTTCATGGCTCATGACACCACCCACAAATTTTTCCAGAAAATTCGTGAGAAATTCTGATTCAGAACAGAATTCAGTTTAGCAACCTAGTTCCAATTTCACTTGAGAGAAAACCCATTTTAAAACCATCCAAACACAACACAAAAATTCATACATCAATATCAATATGTTAACCATCAGAATCATCAAAATTTACGGAATTAGGGCAAGCCAAAACAGAATTGAAAAATTCCACAAAAAAGGCAGCAGAAAACCCTACTCTTGAAGGTGCAAGCAAGTCTCTATCTCTAGCTTGTTTCAAGTTGTGATTTCTTCACAACCAAAACTCCCCACACAACCTCAAACCCTCCTCTGATCACTGATGGATGTGCAAGAAGGATAGGGTTCTTGAAATTTCAATCGGTTATAATTGTAGAAGTGGAAGTGTAGATCAATTTTTGTGAAGGAAGATTTGGGTTTTGATGATTCTAAGCTAGGGTTTTTGTGAGATGAAAGCAAGATGGAGCTCTTGGCTATGGAGGCACTTCACCTTCTGATTTCTCCTTGGAATGGCCGAGAATGATGCTTGGCTTTGGGAGGAAGATTGGTGATTAGGCTTATAATAAATGCAAGGTAAGATATTTGTTAAAAATCATGATGACTTGGTGACTAGGCTATGATGGATGGCTAGGATTTGATCTTGGATTCCAAGATTGAATCCTAGCCTTCCACTTGTCTTAACTTGGGGATATTGTTTAGTTGTAGTGATGGAAATGTCTTTCGATGTTAAAAACCACACACCGAAATCCTACCGAACGGGTAAGCCCCGACTCAACCGATATTACCCGAAATTTAATTCTAGGTATAAAATTATCGTTCCCATACATTCCTCATCTTATTCTCATATTTTCTTAACTTCAGGCACCTCCGGTCCTGAATCCCAGTTTCGCGTCCGGAGAAGGCCGCCAAGTACTATTCACATTTTTTTTTTTTGTACTCCCTCATGGAGTCATTCTCATCACAACTGTTCCCTGCCAGAATTCTAATATTCCTATTAAGTTTTCCTCAATTAATATCTGAAGAAAACTAGGATGTTACAATAGTGGAGTAAGCTACTAGTCAAGTTAAGTTAGCTTGAAGAGATTAGTCAAAGACTATTTGGAAGTGAGAGTAAAGTGAGCTACTGGTCACATAGAGATTGCTTAATAAGGCTATAGAAAGGCTATATGACTTTCTTGGGGTTGAGAAGTAATTGATTAGTGGAACTCAACAATTGTTGAGAACTGGATGTAGGAGGTTAGCTAAACTAGTATAAAAACTCTTGTGCAATCTTCTCTTTTCTTGAATCTCCTTTATACTCTATTTTTGTGCTTATAATATTTGCTCTTTTGAAAAAATTCTTTAAGCTTGTTTTTCTTATCTTTGTCTTAGTTCAAAAAGTTACTTTCTAAAATATACTAACATTATTTCCGCTGCATTTCAAGTTCACACTTGATAGTACTTGTATAAGTTTTTCAAAAACTAAAAAGGAAAGAAAAATCAAAGCATGATTCAACCCCCTTCTCGATCACTTTTCAACCTAGTTTGGTGCCAAATACTATTTGTGCGCAAAGGCTTCTATTTTTCAAAGTAATGTTTGTAAAAGAACAAAAAAAATTGGCCTATATTTTCCTCTAAATATTTTCAAAAATTCAAGGTTAAGCTAATGTCCCAAGGAATGATCCTTTAATGTTAAAACCAAATACGACTTGAATGTACTTCGTTACATGTTAGGGGGTTACACTAATTGCATTTCCTCCCAATCTTTCAAATCTTCATAATGTTTTCCATGTTTCTTAGTTTAGAAAGTATTGTTTTGACCCTTCACACTTCATAAGATATGAGATAATGCAATTAAGAGATGATTTAACCTATGAAGCTAAACCAAAGCAAATCATAGATAGATCTATCAAACATTTAAGAGGAAAATAAATTCCTGTAATCAAAGTAGTTTGGAAAGGTTGTCATTTGAAGAGGTAACATAGGAACTAGAAGATGAGATTAAGAAGATCTACCCGTAGTTGTACCAGATAGGTTAGTGAATTTTGGGGCCAAAATTTCAAAAAAGATGGGAGAATTATAACATCCCCTTTTCATAAAATAATTTATATGATGGTACTTTTGATTTATGTATCTAAATTAAATATTTTATTTATTCTACTTGATGACTTTGTATATATAACTATTTTAAAGAACAGATCAAAAAGATAAAACATAGCTATTAATTGTTTAAAGTAAACGCATAGTTGATAAGAATATGCTCAAAATATACTATACTTAGCTAAGAATAAAATTTATTAAAATATGTAATAAATATTATGTTGAATGTTAAAAATTACATGTATAATTTTACATTAAAAGATAAAATGAGTAACAAATAAAAATTAACAAAAATTAATTACGACTACCCAGGTAGTGCATGTACGCACCATCAATCCCCCAACAATCCCATACTTCTATAAAAAAAGGAATGAGACTTATTGAACAATGAAGGAACAAGGGAAAAAGAAAGAAAGTAAAATGGATTTGAGTGGAGTGGGTGAGTGTGCTAGTGAGGTAGTAATGCAAAGAAAGAAGAAAAAGAGTAAGGGAAGAGAAGAAAAGAAAGAAAGATGAGAGAGAAAATGTTAGAGGAACAAAAAAAAGAGGAGTTAGCATGCACATACAGTTTTGTCTATAATAATTTAAAAGTAGGAAATGAATCTATTTTCATGCAAAATAAAACCATAACTACATCTATTAATTATTATTATTTGATAAACCATATTTTTATATTAAAGATGTTTATTATTGCTTATTATTATCATTTTATTTTGTCATTCTTTTATATTTATGGATGATTATGGACATAAATATTGATGAAAACTATATTGATAACTTAATTCAAGTATTCCTTTTTCTCTTATCGTAGTCGATTTATCGCACTCTAGTTTCTTCCTTTTATTTTACAACTTAATTATAAAGATTCTCTTCTCTCCTTACTGATCTTTTTAGTTTACCACACTCTAATTTCTTCATTTTATTTTATCACTTAATTATATAAATTCTCTTCTCCTCATTAGTCCATTGCGAGCTCCATGCTCTAGCTTCTTCTTTTTATTTTACATTTTCTTTATATCTATGTTGTATATTATTTAATTCAAGTTAATTTAATATTCCTTTTTATTCATGTTGTCATATGTTGCAAATTATTTATCACTTTTATATTTTTAGAATTTCTTATATAGTATATAATATTGTATTATGTTGCAGTCAATATTTATAGTAATTTTTATAAGGGATCTATAGTAAGAGAAAAATATCAAGTATATTACCAAAAATAAATAAAGGTTATTTTACATGGATTTGGACTATTAAAATAAATTATGACCAACTCATGGACCATGATAAAAAGTTTAAAATTTAATAAATGTTATCTTAGTTTTGGACCAGTTAGAATTCAATATTTAGAGTGACAACTCTATGATCTAAGAAATTTTATTGAAATGTTAACTTATATTATTTCAATTATTGTGCACTTTCTTTATTTTAAGTTTATGCATTGATCTATTTTGTGTGCACTTATTTCAGTTATTATTTAATTTTACTATTTAATTTGTTATTATTATTGATTATCTTATGAGCACTTATTTAAGCTTTATTTATGGATTAAGTTTATGCATCTCTTATTGTGAATTTATGCATAAGATAATTAATTAATTTAAAAGGAAGATGTTCAAAATTTGCTAACCACCATAAGGCAAGGGGATAAATATAAGATCTTTTTATGTTGCCTACTTTGTTAGTGTGGCGTAACGTTTTGCCTTATCATCACAACCTTAAAGAATAACACCAAAGAATGGAAATTTCCTAAGAGAATACTATATATAAGTCAAGCAGACAAATGTAAGTAAAAACTAAAGTCAAGAAATCGTAGCTCTTGTAAGATTTGTATGGCATATTCTATATGATTTCTATTATTTATACTATGATAATTTATTCTATATGAAATTGTAGTCTTGTGCCTTTTCTATAAACATGACTGAAATCAACAATTATTCAAATATTTATAAAAATCATTTATTTTCTACTGAGAATTTTTCAATTCTCATTTTCTTTTTATTTATTTATGGTGTTTTCAAATTAACAAAGTAATGTCCAAAGGAAGGTAGCTGCAAGGGAAATATGGAATTATGTTCAATTATATGTAATTTTCTATTATGAATTTTAGAAATGTTAAATTTTAATTAATGGCATTCAATACTCATGCAGAACTCTATGCTTGCAATCTTTTATTTTACCTGTTGTGCTTCACGCATAAATTCATATTATTAGCTTTTGTATGAATAAGTGTTACACTTACCATTTTAGCCCTTTCCAATTTTAAAAAAAAATGAGTTTAAATTCTATATACTAACAATGCAAAAAAATTTATATTGTCATCCAGGAAAAAATTGCTACATCAATCAACATAATTTACTCTCACACCCCACTATTTGAAAAGTCATTCAAATGAGATGATTTGATTGGATGAGAGTGTAAAATATTTTTACACTATCAATGCATAAAATTTTTTTGGGGTTTTCTCTTATACTCTTATAAAATTCAAGGGCACTGATACATTTTCACTTGTTTATGGGTAAGAATATGTCAAGTGTTCACTAACCAAATTTATTAAAATATGGAAAATTAAAAAAATATAGGTGTTAGGTGTCAAATAAATTTGAAGATACAAGTCTTCTAGTAACAAAGAAATGGGGATACTTGGAAAAGCACAATGTTAAAAGAGGAGTAGGGGATGAATGAAAAAAAAATCCACACATGAGATGATAGTCTACGTCGAAATTGAGCTTGGAGCATTGAATGTAATGAAGTGTCGAAGTTTTTAAAAAATAGGTAAAATATCCTTAGGAAAAATAGCTAGTAGGACCGTGGATCCATGAGTCCTTGGGGAGCAAGCAAGCAAGAGAGAAAGGGCAAACACAATGAGCTAATCAAAGTGAAGAAGGCATAGGTGTAACACCCTAAAAGAACCCAACTATGCTTAAGTTTGCATTTGGATTCTATTAGATGTCACCTATGTCTTGCGTTCATTTTCTTTTGAAATTAACTTAGAAAAATAGTGGATAATTTTTTTTCTTTTAAATTACTTTTTAAAATCTTAAGCCTAAAGCGAGAATTAAAATACATAGCGCTTACATAGATGGTACTTAAAATTACTTTGCGTGATTACTTAATTCAATAAAGTAGAATAAAGGACTAAATGTAAAATTACTATTACATAAGCTAAAAGCTAACTACTTAATAAATAAGTAATAGCAGGACATATATCATAGTGATAAGTTCTTAATAACAATTTAAATTCTACCACTATAGGTATATTATTTGCATCTATAACATAACTAAACTCGAAGTGCAAATTCTTGGAAGTTCTGAAATCTTCATGTGATTACCTCCTTCTATAGCTCTGTCACTTCAAGTGGACTCGTCCGTCTCTGGTAACGACAATGGAAAGAAACATAGGAGTGAGAAATACAAGATTTCTAGTAGGAGTTCCTACTTGCACTAATTGTGTCATCGTTGCCATCCCAGTCACTTCAGGTTTATTATAAAAAGGTGGATATATAAATAGTTCAATTACTAAATTTTCGCAAACATAATTAGCCGAAGTGCGATTGCTTTTAACTATTCTTATAACATTAATAGAAATATACATTTAATCATTCATCAATCATGCATCTAAATATATCATATAAAATCACTAATGGGAAATAATAATTTAGGAAATGCATGCATTTCATGATTACTCATCCTCAACATTTATATTATCTTGGGTACCACACCTTTGGGGTCCCATTAGTATATTTCTGAATTACTCACGGGATGAATGCATTAATGCCTTAGACCACCCTAAAAAGGTAATGAGCTCATATCGTGGCTGTCGCCACAACCTTATGGTTTTCTTTCCGTTGCCGTGACTCAACGTTTAGGGGTTAAGCCTGAGCTTAGTTCAAGTCTACTTTTTCATACTATTATTGCTACTTTTGCAGGCTTTACTTTTATTTTCACTGAGTGAAATCACCAATAGCTTAATCCCCTTTTGAGAATTAAATAGTGAGTTGATCATTTATTATTTCATTTGAAACATGAATGTATGCACATCATCATGTAATCAATAATAAATCATAGCAGAGTCAATCATTTCATATCTCATCACTATATATTCATATTACTGTATATCACTTCATGCTAAAATAGTAGACATGTCATGTATATCTCATAGTAATCAGCAAATAATCTAATATAGATTTCTCATAAATGATTTGTATTAAGCAACCCAAGTTATCAAGTCGAGTCCCTAGTATTCCTAAGGGGTTATGGATGTTTTAATTAGTATGTATACATTATGAGTATCTTTCTTTGTACTCTTTAGCATTCCTTTATTTCATTATTGCATTTTAAACTATTATTAGAGGTTCTTTATATATTTTTAGGCTCCCCTATGTTTGAAGATTATTGCAACTTAGATCTTTAAAATCTTTTTATAAGACTTGAATATTCTATTTATAGTTCTAACGTCTTTTATAAGAAAATGTGTAACTTTCTGTATACTTATTATCCCAGCCTTTTAAATATAGTCCCATATTCTTATCTCATCAACCTTTCTATTAAGGGTAATTTTATTAAAAATACATTTGGTTATGCTATAGTACCCTTGTAAAATTACCCCTTTCCAGGTTTCTTAACACATCCCGAAACTTTATTTCTCATTCTATTTTTACGTAGTGCAAATCTTTATACATAGCATACATGGGTGTGTTTCTAGATGTGTTAGCTTTTCAACATACTTGAAATCAGTTCATTTGCATTTTTCTAGAGTGAGTTACACCTATTTCACTACTACAAGGTCAAATTTAGAGTTCCAGCCTTAGGCTCTACTTTAAAAATGTATATCTTGGGATAGAAAATTCCTTTTTAGGTGATTCTTTTTTAGGAGTGTTCTTTATTAAGTCTAATTTGTAGCAAAAATAGTTTTATTCCCAAAAGCTTCATATTCTATGAGTTTCACATTTCGAAATAGCCACTGCAAATATAGCTTAAAATCCAGCATCTATCATTTTTATGTTTGATGTTACTTCCTTAACACAATGACCATTTACTATGTTTTTAAGCCATATATGAGCATGCAAATCTCATAAAAACATTTATAATAGAGAAGTAAATGTATTGATTCATAAAAATATATTTTACAAACAATTATTCAAAACTCTTGTCAATAACACAAGCTTGAGACATTCTAACCATGGACAAGGTTAGAAACCAACAATGCTTGAACAAGTAAAGAAGAAACTCCTACCTCTTATGTAGGGTCTAAAAAGAGTCATTCTCTTCTTCCTTGAGCTTGAGCAAGATTCCTTGGAGTGGATGACCCTTCTTGTATCTTGGCTCTATAACTTGAGTGCTTAAGAAAATATTTTTCACTAAAGTTAAAGATTGTAACTCTTGTGAATGCTAGTGAAAGTTTGGGCTTAAAATTTAAATGTTTGCATGAAGTTTGGAAAGTGAAGAGAAGTCTTTGGAGAGAAGAACATAAGAAGAAATGGTAGAGAAAGAATAAGAGAGAGAGAACATTTAGAGAGTTTCTAAGGCTTGGAGACTAGTAAAAGTGTATGTATTTTACAAGAGTTAGAGGATGTAGCTCTTGCAAAGCATAGTGAGGTCTCTTTGTGGCTTGGAAATGGAATGAATGGAAGAGAGTTTGAAGAGTATTTATAATGGAAGGAAGAAAAATGAATCACTTGGAGAACTAATGCTTGGAACATGATTTATGCAAACATGTTGGCCAAATATTGGGATAAGAAAATGCTCCATGTTTCATGCAAACATGTTGGCCTAATTTTGGGATGAAAATGTTCTATGTTTTATGCAAAAATGTTATTGTTGGGCATGCATGGTTAGTGAAAATTTTCTAACTTTTAATGCATGTATGCATCATAGATTTACATCATTTAACCTTATGCTTTACTAGGTGTTTTTAATTTTTAGCATGGAATTGTCTATGTGAATGTATGTAGTTAAGAATGTGCATGATGTATGTGATTGAATTATTATATTGTCATCTTAATCCAATGGCTTAGATTCATTCTTATTTAAAGACAAGTCTAGGGATTTGTGTAAATGGTATTGTAGTAATTACTAAAGTAGTGGCATTGTAATAATTTTTTTAACCAAGACAAAGGTATTTTTGTAATTAAACTATGACAGTGGTATTCTTGTTATTTCATTTATAGAATAAGGTCTTTGTCATTTATTAATAAGGCAATGGTAGTTTGGTAATTTCTTTTATATAGCAAGGGTATTTTCATAATTTCACTAAGTAATGACATTTTTTGTAATTCTTTGCATCTTTTTCTAGACACATTTGATTATTCTAACATGATTTGTTATTTTTCATGGCATTTGTCTAATTTCTATTAGTTTTACTCCTTTTGTATCATTAATTAGGATTAATCTTTCAAATCAATTTTTTACTATCTATTTGATTAATGTAATTTACTAATATTGATTAGGGAATTTAACCTTATAAATAAATTATCCTTGTCCAATATGCTTAATTTAGGGTTTATGTGTTAATAGTATTTATTGTTGCTTATTCTTATTTCTTCTAACTATGCTAATGTCATTAATCAACAATAAATTATCAATGTTGACCCTTCCCACTATGGGGCCAAGATCAACCGCCTAGTTGGTAAATCAATTGCTCAAGTTCATTGAATCAATTAGCTTAGATGAAATTTGGATGTTACAATAGGTTACTAGCAAGATTTTATGATAGAATTTGTCTATAAATAAGAGTTTTGGGCTTAATTGTAAGGCATGCAATTCGAAGCTCACTTATTAAGTTTCAGCCTCTAAGTCACTTAGATAGTGTGTGGTTAGTGATACAAGGACAGAAATCCAGAGACATTTGAGACATAAACATATTTGATGGTGAAGACAGGAAGGAATAGGGAAAATCCCTGAGACAGAAAAACACAAAATTTATGTACGTCCAAAAGTGAAAACATGATACAAAATAGAAATTTAATATTTTTTTCTTCAATAATACTATTATACATATTTATTATTTATGTCTCTGTCTTCACCTCTTGATTTTTATCCCTATCCCCTTACCAAATGTCTCCAGTATTTTATCCATGTCCCCTGCCAAACATGGAGTGACAAACTTTAGTTTATGAGTTAGAATTGTTTTATTTTATTTTAATTAATGCATTGTGTTTTTTTGTCGAAATTTATATTAAGTTGTCCATTTTCTTTTGTGAATTTATCTTTACATTTTTTCTTCTCCCAAACTTTAATCGCATTTTCCCATTTTTAATCTTTTAAACACTTCATATAAACTCAATTTTGATTCTTTGAGAGGAAGATATTCCTTGAATTGAGATTTAGAGTTAAAATTGTTGCACCTATGAAAAAGGTTATTGAAAACGCAACAAACAATAGGAAATCCTAATTTTTTGTCAATTTTTTAAGGAAGGATATTCAATTTTGTCAAGTCATCATTCAAGAGTCAAGAGTAACGAGCACAACTTTTCTTTTCTTTTAAATTACATAATATAAATATTAAATTGTGACAAAAGCTGTTTTGTTTGATGAAACCGAGCGCAGAAGAACAGGGCCAAACACATGGAACACAATACCACACTCATACGGCTCACCCATAGTGGCAGAAGCCGTAAATAAAACCAAATTCGTGCCCCTTTTGTGCAGAAAGGGTAGCAGCACACGGTGTCGTCGCAATCCATATTGATCTCCATGAGGCGCGAAGCCACATGATAAAAACCTCTCTCCCCTTCTCTTTTCCGCTCGCCTTCGTTAATTCATTGATCATATTCACTACCTCTTCGTCTCCTCTTCTTCCCCTCTCTCTCTTGCTCCTCTCATTCCCTCAGCGGCTGTTGGAAGTCGCTGACACTCGGAGCTGACCTTCGTGTTCTCGATGAGCCGATCGATCCAGCCGCCACCACCGCCGTTGCCCAAGTATTCGTTTCGCGATTCCAAGTCATTTTCTTTCTTTCTTTCTCCGCTTTGTTATTTTCCTTCGTTTTCTTTATCTCTCTCCGAACACTGTGAAACTGCATGAAAAAAAACACACACACTCTCTCTCTCTCTCTTACTCTCTTTTTTCCGCTGTGTGACAGGAGGAGAGTATATCCTGGGAGCAGTTCTCATCGCTTCATGGACCCTGACGTTATCGAAGTTCCACCGCCCCCAACTCACAACCCTTCCAATTTGATGAAGCATAAAGGGGTACTCTTTTTTTTCCGTGAATTTTTTTTTTCATGTCAAATTCGTGATTTTTTCTCGTGAATTTACGCAAAGTTTTGAACTTTCGATCTCTGTTAAACTTTTTCTAATGTGGGTAATCGGAAATCATCGCGTTTCTGTTTGATCAATTGGGTTGTCGGCTGACCTGTTTTTCCGTTTTGCTTCGATGTCGTGGCTTTTGTTTCTCCGTCATCGTATGTGTTTCGTGGACGCTGAGGTTTCTTGCTTTTCATTCTATGAGTTTTGCTAGTGTGTTGTTGCTGGAAAGGGATACAAGTTGCTTGTATTTAGTGAGGCGAGAACGTATTGATTGCAACACTGTAAATCTTGGGTGTTATTTCTTAGGATGCTGCCCAGTTTAGTTCTCATCGTGTTCAATTTTATAAAATCTCCTTTTCACTTTTGTTTCGAGTCTCGGTTGATGGTTACACTGTTCTCTTGCCGAAAGTGATTGATGTTTAGGACTTATATTGATTGATACTGATACATTGTTAGGATTTCATTTTAGATTGGATATCACAGTCCTGATGATCATGCCCTTTTTTTTCTGAGTAATGCTGCGTAGCTAGATAAAATTAACTAAAACTTTGACAGAATTCAGATGGATTATTTTTCCAGGCAATAAAGTGAAAGCCTGTCTAAGATTCAATAAGCATGTGAAATCATTTTATCAAACGTTTTAAAGTTTGGATGGTATTATAATGTGGCATGCTATGTTTGAGATTTGGGTTGTTTTCAATTTGTATTGCTCAGTTGGCTTAACACTAATCATTCATTATGGATGTTGAGCTCAGGGCAGTCTGTAGCTATGGATAGATGTCTTGTGATTGCAATTCCTAGTCATTTTGGTTTCAGTTTCCAGTTTTCATTTTCAGTTTTCCAGTTTTTAGGAATTTATGAAGGAAAAATTGAAAACTGAAAACTGAAATTTGCAGTTTTCAACATTTTCAGTATTTCCTTCACAAAATCTGGAAAACTGAAAAATTAAAAATAAAAACTGAAAACTGGAAACTGAAGGCCCTTAGTTGTTTCTTCTCCAGTTGTACTATTACTGGGACTGTGTGGTCTAGACATGTTGCATTGCTGATGATTGATGAATACTTTTCTGTCTACAGACCTTGACCAAGCTTTTGTTGATATGATGTAGAGGCAGGGTAATGTTTTTACTGTGATGTGTTTGATGAAGAATGGTGTCTGAGCTATTTCTGAGGTTCTATTAGGATGATGTATTTGACATTGCAAATAACTGTATCATTAGATTGTGTCTGCGTCCTGTGCTAGTTGAGCCTTTCAGGTTTTTCGATAGATTTTCCTAATAGATTATTTTGTGAATGGTGGGCTTGTTATTTTGAATTTCAGTAGCTTTGTTTCTGTTTTGGTTCATATTAAACTGTTAAACCACTCTTGAATTCTTCTCCATCTCTTCCTATAATCATTCTCAATGGATAAATTTTCATCTATCCAATAAAGTGGAAGAAAAAAAACTGCTTAAAACCCAGCAGTTCATCACTAATAGAAGTTTTGATTGATTAGAAATTTCTGCCATCATAGAAGTTAAGAAATTTCTTGGTGTTGTGATACATTGAGCATGTTGTAATGTGGATTCATGTATTTTCCTGGTTCTTCTTTCTTTCTTTCTCTCGTCTTTCTTCTTTTTTGGTAAGGTTGTGCGTTGCACAGTAACGTTTGACTTTGCAGAGAGATCCTAGGCTTTTTACATACATTTCCCCGTAGGTTTTGCTCCTTAATGATCACTTGGATACTACTACACTATTTCCCCATCATAAGTGTTTTTCATCCTCTGATTGTGATAGGCCATTGGATTGTTATACTGCCTCTTTCCTATGTGTAAATATATCTGATGGAGTCATTTATAGTGCTGTTTTCTTACGTAGTTTAAACTAGTTGATATTGAAATTAACTGCATTACTGTTGAATGTTGATTGGATAGTACCAGCATATGTCGTTGACCTATGTTTCAAAAGAGCAGTTGTTCTCAATGATCTTATTTACGCCCGGCCGTCTTGTTTTCTAAGATTCCATGATGTATTTATGGGCCTGTCTTTTTCTATTGACGATATATTAAACATATCCTTCTTTTGTAGGCCATTTTGCCTGATGTGATTGATGTTGACAATGATGATGACTCTGTGGATTTAGTCTTAATCGGTGAAAAAATCAGTAAAAGTGACAAGGGAAGAAAATTGAAGCCATTCATGATGGTTATGGTGATCATCAAGTTATGGTATGTGAATAGGATTTGTTATTCCCTGCAGCTGATAGATGTTTTCTTTTCTGACATAAAGATTTTGCTTGAAATATTTCTTCAGGAACTGTTTGATTTTTGCCCGCCTGCTATGGAAAAATCTGGACCAGGTGGCGGGGTTGAGTCTTCCAATGGTTGGAAAAATCTGGAAGTATCACATAACTCAATCAATGTTGATGGTCATGTTTCTGATCAATCGTATGATGATGATGACTACACTGACCTGTTCTCGGATGATTATATGGACGTAGATGATTATGCTTTATTACAGGCACACTTTGACAGTGTGGATATACCTCCTGGAATTGAAGCACCCATTCCTTGGTTGGCAGAATATGGTCTAGGTTCGGAGAAGACCGAAAGTAGTTCATTGCATCCTTGGTGTCATTCTCAGTCTGATGCTAAACATTCTCATGTCACAGGCACATCTCAGCCTTCAGGGTCATTAGAGCCAACTAACCCTGAAACCCAAGGACCTTCAGCAGGTCATCCTAGTTTGCAAATCAAAATGGATGCTATTGGTCACCCTTCTGGAACAGCATTATCTTCTCCTCAACTATTTTCTCAAAATGCCCCTGGTAAGAAGAAATCAGATGCCAAACAAAGCAGGAGGCGTAAGTTAAAATTGTCGTTAGGAGTGGATTCATCAAAATCTCAATGGTTTTCAGGACCCTCTGAGAGTAAAAAGAAGCCTAATGCTTTTCATGCTTCAACTAATTATGGTTTTGTACACAATTTGGAGACCATGAAGGTGCCAGATGCAGGTGAGCCACCATATTGGGCACTATTTGGAGGTGCAAAAATGGTAGCTGGAAGTAACAGTTCACATCATTCAAATTTCATTGGAACTGCAGATGGAACATTGTATCATACTGGAAGTAAATCATCAAACCCTTGGTGGGGAAGAATTCTGCTCATTTTAATGCATTTACTACAGCTAGTTCATTTTATCAATTTGATCCTCTTCATCCCCCTCCTGAGCAAGTGTTTGCTAACACTTGGGTTCATAATTCTGCAAGCGATGGAAATAATGGAACAGCTACTAGTAGTACTGTTGTGCCAGTCAGTGATGAAGCCAGAGAGGAAATTCTGAGGAAATTCCAAAATTTTAAACAATTTGACACCGTTGAAGACACTTCAGACCATCACTATGTTAAGGTTAATTCTTCCATGAAGCAGGTAACTTCCCCCTCTCATGCATTTTGTTTCAGTTTTAATCTTAGGAACTTAGGTTTACCATCAGTTTACTTCCTGAATAGCATTCAAAGAGTTGGGCTAAAAGAATCCAAGAAGAGTGGAAGATATTGGAGAAGGATTTACCAGGTGAGTTTGCTTTCTATTCCTTTTTCAAATTCACTATAATATTTTCATTAACATATCACTTTTTGTGGTTGATTTTTTCTTTTTCCTTTTTCAAGGGATCTGTATTGTGTCATTGTCTCCACCATTATTGGCATGGGTGCTTTCTTTAGTATATATTGTTGTGAAGTAGTGCTTATTATGTTTATCCCTTGGTGGAGTCCAATTTGAATATATGTGCAACCTGCCACTGGGTTTGTATGCAGTCTTTTACTGTTTCTTTGACTCTTTCTTTTGTCTCCATCAGATTCGATATTAGTCAGAGTTTATGAATCAAGGATAGATCTTTTGAGGGCTGTGATTATTGGAGCAGAAGGAACTCCGTATCATGATGGTCTTTTCTTTTTTGATGTTTGCTTCCCCAGTAGCTATCCCAATGCACCACCGGTATGGGGCTTGAGGATACCGTACCTGACCTAAATTGTTTTCATGTTCTCTCTTTTTAATAAATATGACTAAAGGGACATTTTTCCTGGCAGCAAGTTCACTACCACTCTGGTGGTCTTCGACTCAACCCAAATTTATACAATTGTGGCAAAGTATGCCTTAGTCTGCTTAACACCTGGTCTGGTGATAAGAATGAGAAATGGATTCCAGGGGTTTCAACAATTTTACAAGTTCTAGTCTCTATACAAGGTCTAATCTTGAATACAAAGCCTTACTTTAATGAGCCTGGATATGCACGTCTGAGTGGATCCGCAAGTGGTGAAATGAAGTCCCTGCAGTATAATGAGGACACATTCATCCTATCATTGAGGACGATGGTGTATATGATGAGAAGGCCTCCAAAGGTTTGACTCTGGATCTATCTTAGTTCAATTTTTTACATCTTAAACAAGGCATACATATTGCTATGAAAAATGTCTACGCCTAAGCATGCTCTTTGTGCCTTTTTGTAAGTTACGGGGAGAAAGAGAAGCAAAAGTAATACAAATATCTTCTACTTTCACAAACAAATGAGCCATTTTAGGACATTAACTGAGAATATATAGACAAATGATTTTGAGGATTTTGACGGGTCTTAACTTAAACAATAAACTCTAAACATATTGGATCTTTTGTTAATATGGTTTATTGCTTTATGAGCAAGTGTAATGTGGTGTTTCACCCCATATGTGAAGTTTTATTATTAAACCCCCCCCCCTCCTGCTCTTTTTTCCCTCTCTTCTCTCTTCCCAAAAAAAAAGTGAAGTTTCATTCTGGACAAGCTTCGTATGCAAATTTACACAAATCATCCATGAAAATTTATACAATTACACAACCGCACCCCCCCCCCAACCCCCCATCAAACACACTCACAGATAGAAAGAATACCTCATGTACCTTGAAATGCGTGATTTTGGCATTAAATCGTATGAATAAGGCAAGTGATAGAATATGAAAGAAGTTTTCAATTATTATTATTATTGCCTTACAACTTCTAATTGTCTTCTCTTAAAATTTTTCCTCCTCTATTTTGGGTTCAAAAATTGACCATGGAGATGATTGTTGGTTTCAGAATTTTGAGGACTTTGTTATCGGGCACTTCTGCAGCCGAGCTCATGATATTCTGGTGGCATGTAAAGCATACATGGATGGTGCTCAGGTTGGCTGTTTGGTCAAAGGTGGGGTTCAGGATGTTGATCAGGGTGACAGGAGCTGCTCAAAGCAGTTTAAGAATTCTTTAGCTGCATATGTGGATATGCTTGTCAGGGACTTTACAAGAATAGGAGCAAAGGACTGTGAGAAATTCCTGTCTTCATCAACGGCAGAGCAGACCCCTGGGTGAATTGTATGAGGTTGCTACATTTTCTTGATAAACCGAATTTTGAGAGTTGATACAAAAGGCTTATCATTTAATTTGTTACAGCTAATAGCAGGTTTATGTTTTATATTACATTGTTGAATCTTTGTCATGGACCATGTTATTTTCGTGAACAATGCCTGCACATAATTCTGGATATTGTATATAGCTGCAGATTCATATTTAATGCAATGTTGGGATCGGATAAGATCCATGATCACATTATTCCCGGATAATGTGATACGTTGCTTACTATGTTGCTCGTCTGATTGTGCGAAATATAAACACAAGTTTATTGGCTAGTTGATAATTGTTTTCAATGGGCGTTTCTATTTGTGCGTGGATCACATGACAGAAGTAATTTATTACAAGAGTGAGAGGAGTAAATTTGGATCGTATAATTATATATGGATAAAAGTTGATTAATGATAATTAATGTTCATATATTTATTTAAAAGTAATATGATTTTATATTTTATTTTAAATTATTTATATAAGATCTAATAATTAATATTTATTTACTTTACTTTTATAATAAATTATTTCTCTTATATGTTACGTTTCATATATCAGTGTGTGGAGATTAATATTGTCCACATTTTGTTTTGGATCCGAGACTCCACGTTTCTCTATTCTGAACCACACTTATGATGCTGGTAAATTTGTAATTTTTTTTGTCATTGTATGCTAAACTAACTTTTTGCAGCATACTCTCTCTATTCATTCTCTCCCTTTCCACTTAATCATCGATCCCAAACTAGCTGCAATATTAAGGATTATTTTTCCCTAAACGAGCGAATGTGTGCAATGGATTTTTTTTTTTTAAATGCTGTTGATTTATTGATTTTGCTGTTTAAAAACTGACTACACCGAATTTTTCATATACTCTCAAATTACCTTCAAAATAGTTTAATTTTGAGTTAGAGTATACTTGAAAACAATTAATAAACAGTGAAGAGTCAAAATATTATAATAGATGTATTTTCTATTTTAGAATTTTTTTAACTATCTGTTGAATATGTAGAACCACATAACCCGTCATCAAAACGAAATCATGAAGAAAATATGATACGTTTATTGAAAAAATGAAAATGAAACAATAAATTATCGACCATTTATTGAAAAAAAATGAAACGGTTCTGCGATGCATAATTGTTAACGATTTCTGTTCAATTATTCAATATGAAAAAATTATTCAATTCGTCTTGAACTGGAAAATATTGGTCATTATTAAAACAATACAAAATCATCTAATACTTGTTTAATATTTATTTTAATAAATGGTTAACCATTAAAATACCAAAGCATTTTAAAAAAGATCAATTGCAAAACTTTTTTTAAAAAAATCTTTGCAATGAAAAAATCATAAATATCACAAGTAAAAATTTAGTTGAGAGAGAGAGAGAGAGAGAAGTTTACTCTAGGAGTAAGGCTTAACATTGAATAATTTTTTTTTATAGACATCGAGTTTCATTAATTCATCCATCAAATTTTAAGTTCTCACTACATATCAGGTGTGTAAAATTTCATAAAATTTCAAAACAGTTTGATACTTCATCATCTTTTCTTATTTTGACATATAATATAATTTTGGAAATACATACAAATCTTAAATATTAGATATTATATATGTCAATATTCAATTTTCACTACACGAAATGCGTGAAATACCAATGGGTTTACGACGGGCTTACTGGATACATGTCATCGATTTTTTGTTTGTTAGTAGAATATTACTGATAGGCTGCGGTACTTGTTGGTAAGTGTCAACGGGCATACCAACAGGTTTAAAAATAAAAACCAGTTAGTAAAATTGTATTAAAGGCATCAATAAGGTCGTCATGAAAATAATATTATTGATGGGGTTTTTATTTGTGCCGCAGGTTTTACAAATAAAAAAATGTATTAACTTGTTACTGACTGGTATTTTCTTATTACCAACACCTTTTTATTTTTTTTATTCTATTTTTTGGAGCCGATTACATTGCCGTGTGATTTGTAACATCCTCCAAGTGTAACATCATCCTCAAGTCATAACATTATACTTAAGAGTTGTTACTTATAAATTAGAGAACCTTTCTTAATTATCTATAGCAAGATCGATTAACGTGAAGTAACTAAGTCGTAATTCTATTAGAATATATATAACAAAGAAACATTACATTTATCGAATCCAAAGTCAAGTACAAAATGAATCTCTTCTATGAACTTTAATACACATATGTTCTCATTTATAATTACATACATAAATCTACAACTACGTACAATCGACATAAGCCTCAAACATGAAAATACTACAAATCCGATTTCTTTTGTGTAGCAACTCCATAGTTTACTAGATCAACTTGGAGACAACACGAAAATACAAAAACGTAGGGGTAAGAATTATATAATTCTCAGGGCTTTCCCCAAATACACAACAATAAATGTTTTCGTCATTATTCCAGCCACTTCAGTTTATTAGGAAAAAGGTGATCATGCATTCCAGAACATTTCATTTTTAAAGTTCCAAATCACACAACCGAAGTGGGTTACTTTTAATAATCAGTCACTTAGTACTCCTATATCATAAAACTCCTAATTGTAGTAAATAATGTTAAAAAAAATGATTCAACATGATATGAATATGCATATGCTAAATGCAGTGAAATTATCTTAACGTGCCATTGACATAATCAAAGTGGTTTCAATTTTTCTTATGACTACAAAACTCAATTTAGTGCATTTTTTTTATTCAGAATAGGAAAGAATTAGTTTATACCTAACGGTATCTGCTATAGACAAATCCACGATGGATAGTTTATACCAAATGGTATCTGTCATGGACAACTCCACAAATGAGAAATAGACTGCCATAAGGATTAAGCTCATTCCTATACGTGATCATCATACTTCATTTTTTCCTTTTCTGAATCTCACAGATCTATTCCTAGCTAATACGTCTATCGACTCATAATATCTCTAGAGAAGTTCATCTTTTTGCCTTCCCCTTTACCAACCTAAGTCTTGTTTCTGTTTTGTCTATATGTCAGAACATGCACAATTAAGGTTCACACATTCTCTTTTGTTGTTCCAAGTGCATGCATAAAGCACATATAGGCATTCATTAACAATGGAATTTCAATAGTGTCTCATAACCCAATCTTTAAAGTATATGGCATGCATTCATACTCATCATACTTGAATTAAGAGTCATTATATCCCCAAATCAATACTTGGATTCAATTCTAGCATATTGGCAGAATTTATGCTTAAGTAGCAAGATTTATTTTGTATATCAAACAACCAATTCAAAGGCTACAAAAATTCCCATGACACCTCAATGTGTCTACAAGATCCTGTAAAAATTTCAGAGCAAGAATCATTCTTTATGTTAACAAAATTCTACAATCTTAGCTAAAAATCGAAAATTCATATTTTTAACCCTAGCAAATGACTGAATCAATGCAGAATAAAAATCATGGTTGAACTTTAAGATGTTCCCAACATAAAATTTCAATGGAAAAATCAATTATTTGCTATAGTAACAAAATTAGCAAAATTTGAAGCTTTAGATTCAACAATTCAGGCAAAAATGCAGTGCTTCGGTTCATGATTTTTTTAAAGCGTAAGGGTTCAAACCAAGGCTCAAGAAAATTCGTGGGAATAGCTTATGATGTTAACTTCAACATATAATTTGTATAGCTGATAAAAATACATACAATTACACCAGAAAATTCGTGACTAACCTTTGCCTAGGAGAAATCCAAAAATCTAGCAGCATAGTGCAAAACTCCTTTTGACAAAAATGATTTTTCAACAACACCAAACCACTCCACCAATTTAAACACATCAATATATACCTATCATCAACCAATATAATCAGAATTTCCAGCCAAACAAGTCAAAAAAATTAAAAACAAATTTTGAAAGAAAAGAGAACAAATAAAACCCTATTTTGCAAACTTTAGAGCTTTATAACTCCAAAGGATGTTCCAAGTGATTTCTCTTCACTTCAAGGCCACCAAACTAACCCCAAACCCTTCCCTAATCAGTGAGTTATGAGATATCAAGGTGAGAATTGGTAAAGAATTGAAATTTCAATCGATTAGATTGATAGGTATTGATGAGTAGAACAAGTTTTGTGAAGAGAGTTTGTGATTTTATCAAGTCTAGGCTAGGAAAATGGAGGTTTGAATCAAGTTTTTATGTTTTTGAAGAAGCAAAAATGGAGGTGGCTGTGTTCCCTTTGCATGGTCGAGAATGCAAGCTTCAAGGATAAGTTTGGTGGCTTTTTAAATGCTCTTCGATAAAGTTGGGTAATAATTTAGGCAAAGTTTGATTTTTCTTTCTTTTCTAAACAAAAGGAATGATTGAGATTTAATCTTGTTATTAAGATTAAATCTTAGCTTTACACTTGGCCTCAAAAGGATAAACATTATCCTTTTGTAGAAATTAAATTATCTTTCGTGTTAAAAATCACACATGAAATCTCATCGAACGGGTGAAACATGGACCCAGGCAATCAAACATTGCCCGAAATTAATTTCAGATACAAAATCTTTATTCCTAACCATTTCTAACCTTAACCCTATATTTTCTCATTCCTGGACATCTCTGGTGGTTTAGGGTTAAGCCCTGGCAGGCGCGGGCCCACAATTGACTATTCACATATTTTTTTACACATCCCTTAGACTGTCCTCATCATTGCTAAAACTATCATATTTTTGAAATTCTCACTAATAAAGCTCAAATTAATTTTTAAATAATTTTTCGGGTGTTACATGATTCATTTATATAAACAATCTAATTGTTTGATATTTATTCATTTATTTCTTATTTTCATAATAATTTAGTTATCATTTAAAATGATATTAAATAAGGAAATAATGAAATGATAATAAATTTGTTTGCTCTAGAACCTTTATGAAAGCATTAGTGCTAAATGTTTTGAATGATAACATACCAATTTCGTGAAAATATTTTGAAGACGGACTAATCTTCTATTTGAGTTTCTTGAAGCATCAAACAGGTCTATTCATATTTACATACTCAGTTCTAAAATGAGATTATTTTCATAATGACATGTGCAAACAAGTTTAATCTCATTTAAAGATATTTGGAACTCAATGAAAGTGAAAAATAAATCTTGAAATGAATGGTTCTATGCTAAACATATGAAAGAAAATTGACAAGAATAAGAAACCAAGACTCAAATCTTCAGAAAGTAACACATGACTTTAGAAAGTGCAATTCAAGTGAAGATTTCAATTTAACTCTAAAGCAAAGTGTGATTATCATTTTCAATCATCATGATCATAAGCATATCATTCACAACAAGCTCTAATTGAAGTGTAGAAGATCAAAGAAGTCCAAACTGAGACGGCCATTCGGAAAGCACGTTTCACTGTAAATGATGCACTTTCAGGAATGGGAGGGAAATTTGAAATTCAAATTTAAAGTCAAACCCAAAGGACTGACATGAGATCTCCTCTGTCAACTACCCCATTTTCTAAAAGAAAAATTCAGAAACCTCATTCAGAAAGTAAAAAGTAGTTTCAGAAGGTGGACTTAGAAACCTCTATTATATAATGACTTTTGCAACTGCTCTAACATGCCAAGCTACTCCTCTAGACTTCATTTCCAAGACACAAAAGAAGATCAACACGTGTCACTAGGAAAATAGATCAAGAGCAATGATCATAAATGAAAGTCAAGTATAAAAGGAGACGTTGTACTTACAACGAAGAATTTTTTTTTTTAGCTGATCAACTTTGCAAAAATATGGAAGAAATTTCCTTTCATTCTCTGTAAAACTATTGTAGCTTGTAATCAGTTTCATCTCTATAAAGAATCTTCTTTCTACGTTCTTATTAGATAACATCATTCTTCCTAGGAAGAAGAGATTAAAAGAAGTCATTTAAGTTTTCAGTTCTAATATTGTTTATCCTTAGAAAACTTGAGTATTTGTTAGTTTGAGTGATACAACCCAAACACAATCCTTTATAACCCGATCCAGTAGTGATCGATATGAGTTAGCTTGGAGAGGCTAAGCAAAGACTACTTGGGTGTGACAATAGAGTAAGCTACGGTCACTGGATAAAGCTTGAGAAGGCTCCTGTAAAGGCTATCTAACTTTCTTGGGTTGAGAATGTAACACCCTAACTTTCACCTAATACGCTCGAGTCGCATTCGGCTAATTATTAGCGGTTACGTCTTCGTTTCAGAACTTGACTTGGCTTTCTTTAAAATACAAGTACTGAAAATATGGCTAAATTTTTCTTTTTGAATTTAAGATTTAAAATGCGAGCTGCACATGCGCATAGGGACCGATTATTAAACGGAAAACATAACAACCAGATATACGTCATCATAACAACCATAGAATAATCATAACATAAATTATAGTAGTATATCATAATCATAACATAACAACGATGTCCTTATAAATATAAGCACATCTAGGGTTATCAATTACACCAAATAACTTTTAACTAATGTGAAACAAGGTATTAGCAAGCTAGACTAGTCTTCATGCTTCCGCTGCCCTCTGCCTGTCTAGGTGACGTGATTCCTACGCCCGCGCCTCAACGTAGATCACGAACGATTCGCATCATCCCTGCTGGTGGCGACACGGGAAAGAGGAAAGGGGGTGAGAAACTTATTCAAGGTTCTCAGGAGGGCTTCCCCGACTCTAACACAAGTGTCATCGTCGTCGCCCCAGCCACTTCGGGTTTCGTTATAAAAGAGGTGTTCATGCATAGGTTCAGTTTTAATTTCTCAAAGCCTATTATCCGAAGTGGGTTTCTTTTAGCATGAGTCTTGATGGTATGAATGCAACAGATATTTTATGTATGCATGGCAATACTTGAGCATGACAGTACACGTAGATAACACATATCACTTAATCAAAGCATCAATGAAACATATGCATGCACGTCTTTTACTTTTTCATACTTGAACTCCATGAGTTCCTTTCATAACTTTTCCATTTTTCCACCTTCATCATGGTTACCAAAATCCACCCAACATGTCGGCCCCGCGATTTTATCATGGTCACCAAAACTCCTAATCACCTATCGCCTAGGAATGAGCTCATCCTAACTAGCCGTCGCTAGATTTATACGGGGTAAAAGAGGGGATTATATTTCTTTCTTGGATCACCCCGTACAACCCTCGGGAAGTCATAATGGGATCATTTCCACATCATCATATCTTTTATGGATGCAACATGAGCATACAACCTTAGAACCTCATATAACATATCCTTCATTCATATTTCGTATTCTCATGCATTTTAAACGTGACATACCACATCATCACGTCATCATGCCACATAACATTTCATACTTAAGATATTAACATAATCACATCATTAAGAATGTGCTCACTCGCCCTTATACTCACATTACGCTTCCTACCTCATAGTATCTTATGCTTTGACCCTTACGGGTCTTAAACTTATGTTCTAATTATTCTAACACTTTTTATAGATCATTGTCACACCTAAGGGATCATCACCTATAATTCTTACTAAGATTTAGGCTCTTTAACAATTCCAAACAGCACTATGCATTTTGGGCAGAAAATTATTATATGATTACGGGGTTCTAGAATTCCCGTTTTAGACCCTTTTTAAGATCCGTCTTCGCCTATGGCTCTATAATTAACTCCTAAAACAAATATGGGGGATTCCTAGGCATATCCACTAAGTTATAAGTCACTTTCCCTTAATTTAACTATGCTGGACAGAATTACATTTTACCATATCTAAGAGTGCTAGAATTCCCATTTTAAGTTCTTATCATCACCTTAAGCTTAGAAATTAATACCTAATCATTTATGAAGGAATTTTACACATGTCTTACTGATTATGAACCATTTATCCTTGAATTAATCATGCTGGAATAGATTTGCATTTTTATGCATTAAAGTGTTCTAGAATTCTCATCTCTAATCCCTTTCAAGTTACTTATTCTTTTCTAACTTTTCTAATTTTTCTAAATCGATTCCTTGCTTCACTCAAACATAATTTTACACATTTTAACACCTTAGAACAGCATTTATACAGCAGCCAAACATAGAGGGCAGAACCGAAATCATAAGCCCACAAAATCACATAATCTCTTTGAGTTGAAATGCATATAAGTTGCTAGTTTTCTCTTGGACATTTTCAGGAACAAAAAGGTGTTCTGGTAATCGATTACATGTTCCTAGTAATCGATTACCAGGAGCTAAATTCATTCTGGGTTCAAAACAACTGGGTAATCGATTACATAGGATGGTAATCGATTACTTAGGGTTAAGTCTGTTAGGAAAAATAAAGAACATAGGGGTAATCGATTACACTATCAGGTAATCGATTACAGGGTTTAGGAGGTTCTGGGCATGAAGAGCGTGTAATCGATTACATTGCCTCTGGTAATCGATTACCAGAACCAAAAGTCCTTCGAAAAATCCTTCTGATAATCCATTACATGGCTGGTAATCGATTACCAGAACCTCGGAATTTGAGAAAACATGATTTTTGACACATTCCAAACTATTTAAACACCTTGAGACCTTATAAAATAGTTTTCCAACATTTTCCTGAAATCATTCATGCATTTTACAAAAACAAACCATTATTGAAATCATACTAAAACTCATCCATTTCTTTTTAACTAGAGTTCCCTTTTTTAGGATACTTAGGGCAAGTCTTTAAGCTCTAGAATATTTAGGTGATAACATAATCTTAAACATGCTATGCACTTTATTTTACTCTTCATTAGAAAGTAAAGTGAGAGCATAAAATAAATATGAGATGCAACTTCATTATTATCTTTAAGGATTAAGTGATGACTTGAAATATAAACATGAGATGCAAGCTTGGGAATTTAAATATGGTAATGCAAGTTCATTCATTTATTCTTGTGAAATTAGTGATGGCATCAAAATAAACATGAGATGCAAGACATAAATTTAAACATGGATGCAACTTATTTTTATCTTAACTAGAGCTCTTACAAGACTTTTAGAGGAACATAAACCTCAACCCATTATGTATCATAAGGCAAGCTTTAAAGTTCTTAGCACCTAGGCTTCAAAAGAAGTCTTAAGGTTTGAACTTCATCATCAAGCTTAAGGAAATGGACACAAAGTTCAACACTTTGTCCAAACAAGACTACAAGGACTAAGTCATATTCTTTATTTTATTGCTCATGGGCTTCAATCTAGAGTAAAACTCTTAGAACGGCCGACCAACTTTAAGGTTGGCAAGGGTAAGCTTAGAGCTCTTTGAAATCATGTGATTAACTTTCTTTAACAAAACTTTTGTGATCTACTTTACATTTTTAGCAAACTTTTTTCAAACTAAAGCAAAGGAAATCGAAATCATGAAGAGGAAAGGAAAAGAAAACCAGAAACTTTAATCAAGGAAAAAGAAAGAAATCAAGGCATGTATGGTCCAAGACCAAGTTATTTCAAGCTTTAGAGGTTTCTCACATGACAATAACAAGTCATTATCTTGAAACCTCATCATCAAGCTCATGTTTTCTTTATGAAAAGGGCCTCTTGGCCGAAAATGAGAAGGGGAAGGAAAAAGGATATGAAAACCAAGAGAAACTAGAACTTTTATTTAAGGAAGACAAGTAAAAACTTGAACACAAACCCCTACCTAAAGAAGTCTTGAAGGAAATGAAAGAAAGCTTGGATCCTTGATGAAATGAGAAGACAAAATCTTCTCTTGGATGCCAATGAAGATTCGGCCAAGGGAGGACACAAGGAAGGTGGATTTTCCTTGAGAAAGCAAGCTTGGAAATGATAAGATTAAGTGTTTGAGAGGTGGTTTGAGGTGTGGGAGTGGTGGTTCAAGGTTGTTTATGGTGGTTTGTGGTGGTGGAAAGATTCTTTGAGGGAAGAAAATAGACAAGCAAGATGAAGAGAAATTTGAGAGAAAATGCAAGGAAGTGCAAGAAAACTAAACTTGGCAAATGATCTAAAGTGTAGCCAAGTTCTTCCAAGCTTGGTATTTATAGAAAAATGAAACTTTGTGGCTGATTTGGGGAGGGGAATCAGCGCCCTTTTGGAGGAGGAAGAGGGAGGAAATATCTCTTACAAAGGCATGGGCTTAGGCATGGCAAGCATGGTTGAAAGCATGGGCAAGGTATGGCCTAAGGCATGGTTCTTTGAGTGAAACAAAATCAACATGTGACACAAATGGAGAGCATGAATTCAGCCAACATTTCAGCCAAGGGGGAAAGGATGATTTGCTCATGTAATTGTGGTTTAAGGATGTGTTTAGATGTTTCTTTGATTAAGCTTTTGATTAGGAGTTGTAAGAAAGTGTTTAGGTAAGGTAATTGGCTAATTAAGGTTGTCAAGACTTGATTAGGAGGGTAATCTCACTAGATTAACAATTTAAAATAATTCTTTTGGTCAAATGAGGTATGGCACAATTCCTTAATTTAAGGAATTGGAGAGAGAAAATACTATTCAAGATTCCATGACTAGGAATCTTGAACTAAAGAATGCAATTAGAGTTTCTCTAAGCAATCTTAGGTTCTAATTAACCTTAATAAATTATTTTAACTCTAGATTAATTATCGAAATAAATTAATCTTCGATTAGAGCCTAATATTGCTTAGGTTTGCTTAATTGCGTTATTAGGCTTACTGGACACTGTTCTAGGGGCAAAATGGTAATTTTGCACTAAAACTCCTGGACCTTCCTGAACTAAACATCGAGAACCACTTATAAACATCATTTAAAATCTTTTGGTAAAGTCCGGCTCACCCCGTAAAACGGTGACAAACAACCACATGGGCATTTTGGTAATTTCGTGTGTCGAAACTCAAAATGAGATTCTTCTGCCTATAACCACACACAACACATATAATCCCTTATTAACATCAAAACATCCCCTTGGGATGGCCGGGCTCGATCTCATTTTCGGGTAAAATGACTTCAAGGGCATTTTGATTCGTACACGAAAATTGGGCGTTAGAGAAAGGGTTTTAGTGGAACTCAACTGTGGTTGAGAACTAGATGTAGGCAGGTTGGTCAAACCAGGATAAAAACTCTTGTGCAGGATTTTCTCCTTCTTTAACTCTTCTTTATTTACTCTTTGTGCTTATTACATTGTGTTTTCTGGAAAACCCTTCTAAAGTGTTTTTTTATATCTTTGTTATAGTTTAGAAAGTTACTTTCTAACATATACTAACATTATTTTTGTTGCATTTCAAGTTCTTACTTGATAGTACCTATTTAAGTTTTTTAAAGATCAAAAAGGAAAGAAAGTAAAAGCACGATTCAACCCCAAATTCTCGTGCTTTTCGACCTACAATTGGCATTAGAGCTCAAGCTTTTAAGGGGTTAAGCATTCTAACGACTAGAGGTTAAAGATCTTGAGGAAATGTGGTACAAAATATTCATATTAGAAGGACACTCTACAAACAGACTGTCATTCTTTGATGGTGGAGACTATGTGTATTGGAGAGATAGAATGAAGTTGTTTATCAAATACACAAGTCTTGAGTTGCGGGAGATCATTCAAGAAGGAGACTACATTCCAACGGAAGAGGTTCCTAGAACTGAAGATGCACCTTCCACCTCAGAGAAGTTCCCAGGAGTAGGTGGATGGAGCAACGTAAAGCTAAAGTTCAGTTGAACTCCAAGGCTAAGTATCTACTCACATGTGTATTAAGCGAAGCTGAATATGATAATATTATTGCTTGTGACACGGCCAAGGAGATCTGGGATAGACTTCACATGTTGCATGAAGGTACTGATCAAGTTAAGGGAATAAAAATCAGGATGTTGGTTTATCAATATGAAATATTTAAAATGATTGAGCAAGAAAATATTGATGACATGACCACAAGGTTCATGCACATTGTAAACAAACTGAAGGGATTGGGAAAAAGATATTCTAACTCTGAAATGGTTACAAAAATTATAAGAAGCCTCTGAAATGGCCCCAAGGTCACTGCCATTATAGAAGTCAAAGACCTTTAAACTCTTGGCTTGGATGTACTCATTGGGTCGCTCAAAACCCTTGAGGTTGTGCTTTCTGAGGTTCATGGTGAAACTATGAAGAAGAGCAAGTCCATGGCCCTAAAGTCATCACACCAAAAATAGAGTAAAAGTAAAGCAATGAAAGTTGAAACCTCAATGACGAGGAAGGATCAGAAAATGAGTCCAAAGAAAGGATGGAGATGAAATCTCTATGCTCATGAGGAAGATGTCCAAAGCTTAGAGAAGCAAAACCAAGAAAAGAAAAGACATCAACTTCAGAAAGGACAAGAAAGGCAAGGGAAAGCTGGAAAACATTACTTGCTATAACTGGAGAGAAGGGACACTTCAAAAAATTCCAAGCTCAAGGGTTCACAAAAAAAGTTTTCCTCTAAGAAAAAGGATATTGGCCACTTGGAGTGACTCAGAGGAGGAGAAAGAGGGTTCAGAAAGTTAGGATAAGCTGGAAGATATTGTAAACCTATGCTTCATGGCTTGCTACTCTTCAGAAGAAGAACCTGAGGTAAAAACATCATATGAACCTAATCTTTCTTATGATGAATTACTTGCATTAATATGATGAGTTGCTTGAAAACTCTAGACCCTTTCCTCTCATTATCTTAACCTAAAAAAGAACCATTGGAAAGTAGTGCTAGAGCTTGAAAAGACCAAATTAGATGCTGAAAGCTTGAGAAGGAAGAAATAAAAGAAGAAAACAAGTTTTTAGATGTTAAACTCAAAGCCTTCAAAAAGATCAAAAGACTCAAAATAATTTTTGAACTTGAAAGGACTTCAAAACTTCTCAAATCTGATATGGAGAAAATGGTAAATAGCTCCAAGAATCTTGAGCTAATGCTTAGTGGCCAAAGGCTATACTTTCAAACGATTGGGTTAGGATATGACAATGAGATGGATGAGAAAGAAACAACAATCTCATCAAAGAATGTAAAGAACAAAGTTTCTTATACTTTCTGCCACAAGAAGGAACACGCACTTGACAAGTGTTTTATGAGAAAGAAAGCTATAAAACAAGTTAGGAAACTTCCCCCAAGGAAGACTAACCTAAGAGGACCCAAGAAAGTCTAGGTACCTAAAATAAAAATTGTATTTATTACAGGTGTGTCTGAGAATGCACGTTGACAAGGACAACAAGTGGTACATGGATAGTGGCTACTCCAGCACATGTCCTAGAAAGTAGTTTAGAAACCTGAAGGCAAAGAATTATGGATCAATCAAATTTGCTGATGGAGGTTAGACCAAGGTCATAAGTATAGGAAATGTTGGTAAGGATGACTCTCACCAAATTTTTGATGTTTTACTTGTTGATGGTTTAGCTCACAATTTGCTGATCATTCAGCCAATTCCTGACCAAGTCTTTAATGTTTTATTTAATGCTCATGCTTGTAAAATTGTAAATCCCACTTCTAAACAAGTCATTTTATCTGATAAGAGACATAATAACACTTATGTGTTATTCTTGGATGATTATCTAGATTAAGATGTAAAATGACTTGCATCCTTCATGGATGATAAGTAGTTGTGGCATAAGAAGTTTGAACATACTCATATGAAACTTATTTCTGAGCTATCAGAAAGAACTTGTTAAAGGCCTGCCGAAGGTTAGATTTGACAAGGATTCAACTTGTGACTTCATTGAGAAAGGAAAATGGTAGCTAGCGGTTGTCAATGTAACGCCAGATTTTCCCGTGTGCAAATGACCAAATGCCCCTGAGGTCATTTTACCCGAAAGTGAGGATCACCGGTCCCGGCCATCCTCAAGGGGATGTTTTATTGATTGATAGGGGATTATATGTGTTATGTGTGGTAATAGAGCAGAAGAATCTCATTTTTGAGTTTCGACGCCAAATTACCAAAACGCCCTGGAGCTGTCATCGTTTACGTGCCAGGTAGCCTGACTTTGCCAAAAGATTTTAAATGATGCTTATAAGTGGTTTTTGATGTTTTGTCGTGCGGAAGGTCCCGAGCAGTTTTAGTGCAAAATTACCATTTTGCCCCTAGAACAGTGTACAGTGACCCTAATGACGTAATTAAGCAAACCTAAGCAATATTAGGCTCTAATCGAAGATTAATTTATTTTAATAATTAATCTAGAGTCAAAATAATTTATTAAGGTTAATTATGACCTAAGATTGCTTAGTTAAACTCTAATTGCATTCTTTAATTCAAGATTCCTAGTCATGGAATCTTGAATAGTGTTTTTCTCTCCAATTCCTTAAATTAAGGAATTGTGCCATACCTCATTTGACCAAAAGAATGATTTTAAATTGTTAATCTAGTAAGACCACTCTCCTAATCAAGTCTTGACAACCTTAATTAGCCATTATCTCACCTAAACACTTTCTTACAACTCTTAACCAAAACCTTAATCAAAGAAACACCTAAACACATCACTAAACCACAATTACATGAGCAAATTAATCCTTCCCTTGGCTGCCCAAATCTGGCCGAAATGCATACCCTTGATTTATGTCACATGTTGGTTTTGTTTCACTCCAAAGACCATGCCTTGAGCCATGCTTTGGACCATACTTGAAGCCATACCTCACCATACCTTGCCCATACTCACAACCATACCAATCAAGAGATATTTTCCTCCTCCCTTGGCCTTGAAATCCGTCAGCCATTCCTCCCCAAATCAGCCACAAAGTTTCATTTTTCTATAAATACCAAGCTTGGAAGAACTTGGCTACACTTTAGATCATTTGCCAAGTTTAGTTTTCTTGCACTTTCTTGCATTTTATCTCAAATTTCTCTTCATCTTGCTTTTCTATTTCCTTCCCTCAAAGAATCCTTCCACCACCACAAACCACCATAAACAACCTTGAACCACCACTCCCTCACCTCAAACCACCTCTCAAACACTTTATCTTTCCATTTCCAAGCTTGCCTTCTCAAGGAAAAATCATCTTCCTTGGTTTTCCTCTTGGCCAAATCATCACTTCCATCAAGGAGGAGATTGTCTTCTCATTCCATCAAGAATCAAGTTTCTTCTCATTTCTTCAAAGACTTCCTTAGGTAGGGGTTTTGTTTTCAAGTTTTGCTTGTTTTTCCTTAAGAAAAGTTCTAGTTTTCTCTTGGTTCAAACTCCTTTCTTTCTTTCTTTTTCATTTTCGGCCAAGAGGCCATTTTATGAAAATAACATGAGCTTGATGATGAGGTTTCAAGATAATGACTTGTTGTTGTCATGTGAGAAACCTCTAAAGCTTGAAACAACTTGGTCTTGGACCATACATGCTTGTGCCTCTTTCTTTTTCTTTAGTTTCATTTCGGTTCCTTTTCCTTTCTTTCTTAAATGATTTCGGTTTCCTTTGCCTTGGTTGAACAAAGTTTGCTAAAAATGTAAAGTAGATCACAAAAGTTTTGTTAAAGAAAATTAATCACATGATTTCAAAGAGCTCTAAGCTTACCCTTGCCAACCTTAAAGTTGGTCGGCCGTTCTAAGAGTTTTACTCTAGATTGAAGCCCATGAGCAATAAAATAAAGAATATGACTTAGTTCTTGTATTTTGTTTAGACAAAGTGTTAAACTTTGTGTCTATTTTCTTAAGCTTGATGATGAAGTTCAAACCTTAAGACTTCCTTGAAGTCTAGGTGCTAAGAACTCTAAAGCTTGCCTTATGATACATAATGGGTTGAGGTTTATGTTCCTTTAAAGTCTTACAAAGAGCTCTAGCTAAGATCTAAAATAAGATGCATTCATGTTTACTTTAATGCTTTGCATAGCATGTTTATTTTCAAGTCATCACTAAACAACTTAAAGATTAAAACAAGAATGTGCATCATCACTTAATAAATCTCAAAGCTTACCTATTTCAACCTTAAAGTTGATTGTTGATTTGTGGTAAACACCTCAAGAGGCCTAGAGCACTAAAATAAAGAATTGAACCTTGCATCTCATGTTTACTTTCTTGTCTAGCATGTTTAAATTCTATGCCATCACTTAAACTCCAAAGGTAATAAAAAGGTGCATCTCATGTTTACTTGATGTCTTCGCTTTATTTTCTAATGAAGAATAAAAATGAGGTGCATAACATGTTTAAGTTTATGTCATCACTTTAATGACCTAGAGCTCAAAGACTTGCCCAAGTATCCTATGTAAGGTTTTAAGAAAATGTTGGCATTCTTAAAGAAGCCATTTCGGCCTTGTGGTGATGATGATGGACTTAGTATGAGTTCCTCTAATCACAAGTGCTCATAGCTTATGTTTTGTAATTTTTCCAAGCTTAGGAGCACCTAAGCAACATTATGCATAAAAATTGTATACTTTGAATCTATTTTATGAACAAGTCAATTTAGCTACTGACCTCATGTGTAAGTGCATGACTTTAATGAAAGGATTTGAGTTCTAAAAGAGTTTTGAATCCCTAGAATTATTCCAAGAGAAAACTAGCAACTTGTATGCATTTTAATTCATGAGATTATGTGATTTTATGGGCTTATGATTTCGGCTCTGCCCTTCATGATTGGATACTATATAAACTCTGTTCTAAGGTGTTAAAATGTGTAAAATTATGTTTGAGTGAAGCAAGGATCGATTTAGAGAAGTTAGAAAAGAATAAGTAACTCGAAAGGATCAAAAATGAGAATTCTAGAACACTTAAATGCACAAGATATGCATCTTGTTCCAGCATGCTTAAAACTAAGCAAAGTGGTTTATAATTAGTGAAAATGTGTAGGGAATCCCTCATAATTGGTTTAGGAGTTAATTATAAAGCCGTAGGCGAAGACGGATCTTAAAAAGGGTCTAAAACGGAAATTCTAGAATCCCGTAATCATATAATAATTTTCTACCCAAGTTACATAATGCTGTTTGGAATTTTTAGTATGCCTAAAACTTAGTGAGAATTATAGGTAATGATCCCTTAGGTGTTATAGAAATCCACAATGAAGGTTAGGATATTTGGAACACAAGTTTAAGACCCGTAAGAGCCAACGCATAAGACACCATGAGGTAGAAGGTGTGATGTGAACATGAGACCGAGTGGGTATATTTCTTGATGATGTGAATATGTTAATATCATGAACTTGAGGCTCTATGTGTATTGTGACATGTTGCTATGATGATGTGGCATGCTATGTTTACAAGGCATGAGAATATATGATATGTCATATGAGGTTCTATGGTTACATGCTCATGTTGCATTCATACAAGATATGATAAAGAGGAAATGATCCCATTATGACTTCCCGAGTTAAGGGTTGTACGGGTGATCCAAGAAAAGAGATATGTTAATGAGGAAATGATCCCATTATGACTTCCCGAGTTAAGGGTTGTACGGGGTGATCCAAGAAAGAAATGTGAATCCCCTCTTTTTCCCCATGTAAATCTAGTGACGACTAGTTAGGTTTGAGCTCATTCCTAGGCAATGGGTGTATTTGGAGTTTTGGTGGCTATGTGTAATCGCAGGGCGGCATGTTGGATGGATTTCGGTGGTTACGATGAGGGTGGAAAAGTGAAAAAACGGAAAAAGTTAAGAAAGGAACTCGAAGAGTTCAATTATGATAAAAGACGCACATGCATATGTTTAGTAGTTGTTCCATTTGCGTTTATGATTAAGTGATAAATATATATAGTACGTGAACTGCCATGCTCAAGCATTGCCATGCATACATAGAATATTTGTTGCATTCATACCATCAAGACTCATGCTGAAAGAAACCCACTTCGGATAATAAGCTTTGAGAAATTAAAATTGAACCTATGTATGAACACTTCTTTTATAATGAAACCTGAAGTGGCTTGGGGCGACGACGATGACACTTGTGTTAGAGTCGGAGCCCTCTGAGAATCTTGAATAAGTTTCTCACCCTCTTTCCTCTTTCCGTGTCGTCACCAGACGGGAATGATGCGGATCGTTCGTGATCTTCGTTGAGCAGGCGTAGGAATCACGTCATCTAGACAGGTCAGAGGGCAGCGGAAGCATGAAGACTAGTCTAAGCCTTGCTAATACTTTGTTTTGTGTTTGTTAAAGTTATTTGGTGTATTTGATACCCTTAGGTGTCCTTATATTTATAAGGGCATCGTTGTTTTGTTATGATTATAATATAATACTACAAGTTATGTTGTGTTTATTCTATGGTTTATTTATGATTGTTATGGTGATGTATATTTAGTTGCTATGTTTCTTGTTTAATAGTCGATCCCTATGCGCATGTGCGGCTAGCATTTTAAGTCTTAAGTTCAAAAAGAAAAATTTAGTCATATTTTCAGTACTCGTATTTTAAAGAAAGCCAAGTCAAGTTCTGAAACGAAGACGTAACCGCTAATAACTAGTCGAATGTGACTCGAGCGTATTAGGTGAAAGTTAGGGTGTTACAGTCAACACCAAGTTTGGTCGTTATAAGGTGATAACTTGGAAATATAAATATGATGTGCAAGGCTTGAAATTATGCAAGGCTTGGAACATAAACATGATATGCAAGTCCATTTTCTTATCTTTAAGATTTAAGGTGAGGACTTGAAATTTAAATATGATGTGCAAGGCTTGAAATATAAACATGATATGCAAGTCCATATTATTATCTTCAAGAATTAAGGTGATTACTTAAAATATAAATATGATTATGTAAGGCTGGAAATTTAAACATGATATGCAAGAGCTTGGAACATAAACTTTGATGCAAGTTCATTCTTATATCTTGTTAAGCTCAAAACTCAAGACCTTTAAAGAACGAAACTCTTTGACTCCAAATAATCTTTACAAAAAGGAAGTGAACTTTAGAGTTCTTATTATCATGGTTCCAAGAATCCTATCTCTTGAACTCATCATCAAGCTAAAAAAGAATCAACTTAAAGAAAATTAACAGTTGTTCCATTAATCTTTTGACAACAAGAACTAAACCTTGAGCTTTAGAGGTCTATTATATGATGGATTCACAACCATCACCATGACTCCTCATCATCAAGCTATGGTCATTATCAAGCCATAGAATCTGAAATTTAAAGGAAAGAACAAGAGAAAGAATATGAAATAAAATCCCTACCAAGTTGTTTCTTGTTTACAAAAGATAAAGCTTGATATTTTATGAAGTAAGAAGAAGAAAATCTAATCTTATTGGTAGTGATGGTTTTCGGCCAAGGGGAGTTGAAATGGAAGGAGGATTTTTCTTGTGATCTTGTGTTTGGAAATGGAAAGTTTAGGTGTTTAGGAGTTTATCTATGGTGGAAATGTATTAGCTTGAGGTTGAGAACTTGGATGAATATCAAGAATGGAGCTTCTTGGTTATGGAGGAGGAAGAAGAAGAAAGCTTAGAGTTCTTGAGAGAATGCAGAATTTTTTGAGCAATCTTTGAGCAAGACAACTCCAAAAAAACAAATGATAAGATAATGATATGTTTGCAAGTGCATTGTTTGTTGAAATAAATAAAACAAGAGGATGATGGGGAGCATGGGGGCCGTGGCATCTCTTAGGGATAATGGGGGACAATTGTGGATTCTTGATAAATGGTAGGATATGTAGGATAACTTATTTAATTAGGTAGTGAATTATGAATTGGTAATTTAGTGTAAATGGTAAAAATCAAGTGTTTAGGATTTACCAAGACAACGTAAAAGAGTAATTTGATACTAGTAATGGAATTAATCTCAATTGAGTTGAAAATCATTTGGTAACATAAGTCCTAATCTTAAGACAAAGAAAGAAAATGCACTAGATTTACCTTAATCTTAATATTATTGATTTTATGGGTCCTTGTAATTAAGAAAGGAATTTAAATTTTCCTAAACAATTCTTAGGCTCTAATTACCTCAAGTAATTATTTTTAACCCAAGATTAATGAATGAAATCAATTCGAAAATAATTAGAGCCTAATATTGCCTTAATTACTTAAGTGAACTTATTAAGCACTAACTAGGGGTAACAAAAAGGTCATTTCACATAAAAATTCCTCGAATTACCTGAACATTTCTAGACATTACATAGTACTTTTAATAAACATTTTAAACTTCCCGGGTGATAGGGTTCAAACATTACTCAATCTCATGTTAAATTACCGTAGGGTAATTTGGTAATTTTACGTATGGTAAAAATGGAGTTAAGATTTTTATCTCAACATTAACATATCACAAATAATTCCCTTCAAACATAAAACTAACCCCTCAAGGATAGGATTGGCTATCTTCGATTTCCAGGCAAAAATGATCTCTGGGTATTTTGGTCATTTTGCACACGGAAAATCGAGATTTGCGATTTTCGCACAAATTGCTATCCAAGCCTCATATAATGTTACCCTAATGTTAAAATTCCTAATTAAGGATTGTTCAACCTCAAATCTTATGCGAAAATTACCTAGGGGCGTTTTGGTAATTTTATACAATAGGAAAAATTAGGGCGTTACACCCTCTCTTCTCTCGCCTTACCACACCGAGAATCTCATTCTGCTTCTGGAAGTCCACTTCTTCTGTGATTTTACTTCTACTTCTTCTAGGGTTCTCTCCTCCTTATGCACGAATCTTCCTCTTTTTATCCGCCTGATTCATTCGAGAATCTTTATAAAGAGAAGGCGTGCACGAGGCGTTCGTGAATGGAGAAGGATGAGGGTTGGTGGTGCCATTGCTAGACCGAGAAGGAGGGATGCTGGTGGTTTGATATGGCTATGGTAGTGTGGGGAAGAGTGTGAAAAGGAGATGGAATGGGAATAAGAGATGTGGGAAAAAATGATATCTTTGGGGCTTTTTTTAACTCTATATATTTAAGCCAGGAGTGACCGAAAATTATGTTTCTAAATTGGTCACTAAATTGAAATATTATTGATCAATTTAGAGATCGACTTTTATACAAGCCAGATTCCTAGCATGAATAATTATTGGTCACAAAATCGGTCACTAAATCAGTCACTAATTAGTGATCGATTTTTATACAAGCAATCGTTCCTCGTACGAATAAATATCGGTCACTAATTGAAATATTAGTGACTGATTTTTATAAAAGCAAGGTTTCCTATTATAAATAAATATCAGTCACTAAATTGGTCACTAATTGAAATATTAGTGACTGATTTAGTGCCCGATTTTTATGAAAGGAAGGTTTTCTATTATAAATAAATATCGATCACTAAATAAGTTGCTAATTTGATTTAGTAACCGATTTTTCCACCCTTTTCATTTTCCCTAATGTCTCTATTTGGTCACTAATTCATCTTTTTAGTGACCAATTTATTTTAGTCACAAAATCAGTCACTATTTGACACATTTCTAGTAGTGTAGGTGACGATATTTGTTCAAATTTTGGCGTTGTTGAAGGAGGAATTAAAACTTAGTTGTTCATTTTACTATTTTTATTTTTTTATTTTACTTTATATGTGCCCATTATCAAAATTTCTATTTAAGAAAAAAAGGGTAAGTCTTGTGCTTTAGAGACATAGGTGATGGCTAGAATCATAAATATGCCATGCAAGTTCATTTTAAGTCTTTAATAATATAAGATGACAACTTGGAAATATAAATATGATGTGCAAGGCTTGAAATATAAACATGAGATGCAAGCTTATTTTTAAGTCTTCAAGATTATAAGGTGACAACTTAAAATATAAGCATGAAATGCAAGACTAGAAATATAAACATGAAAATGCAAGTTCATTTTTAATCCTTTAAGATTACAAGGTCACAACTTGGAATATAAACATGATATGCAAGACATACAGCATAAACATAAAATGCAAAACTTGTAACACAAACATGAATGTAAGTTTATTTTTATATATCATTAGAGCTCAAAACCTCAAGACTTTAAAGGGTGAGACTTGCAACCCCATTAATCTTAACAACATGAAAATGAGCTTTAGAATCCCTCAATCCCATGGTTCAAAGAACCTATTTCTTGGACTCACCATTAGGCTCAAAAACAACAAAGAAACCAATAAGCATTTTTTCTCTTTTTTTTTTTTTAAACCAAAGATCAAGCGTTGAGCTTTAGAGGTCAAAGACATGATGGTCTTACAACCATCATCAAGAACACTTATTGTCAAGCTATGGTCTTGATCATGACCAAAAACATAAGAAAAGAGGAGAAATGAAAAGAAAACTCAAGAATAAAATCCCTACCAAAGAGGTTTCTTTCTTGCAAGATGAAAAACACTTGTTCTTGTGAAGGAAAGAAGAAAAATCTTTGAGGACAAAGAGTTTTTGGCCAAGACAAAAAGAAATAGGAGGAAGGATTTTTGTGTTGGTTTGATGTATAAGGATGAAAGATTATGTGTTTTGGGGCAGATCTATGGTGGTGGTGTGTTTTGTTTGAGCTTGGAGCTTAGAGTTTGGATGAGGAACCAAAATGGAGGTTCTTAAAGGTGAAGGAAAAGAGGAAGAAGAAAGCCTAAGATGGAGATAATAAGAGCACTTTTTTGACACAACTTGGTGAACAAGTTTGACCAAAAAAGCTGATGGCAAGAATGAGTGTGTGTATGCGTATGTGTGTATTTGGAAAAATATCAAATTATGAGAGTGAGAATGGAGGGGGCTAGCAAAAAATGTTTCTTGAGGGTTAAGTGGGATTATTTTTGTGTTATGTGTGTGTTAGGATTAGGATTAATGGTATGTTTAGTTAGGGAATGGTTAGGAATTGGTAATTATGTGATTAAGGCCTTCAAGACAAGGTTTAGTTAAGCTAAGTTTGATTAATTCAAAATTCAAATACTAAAATGTTCCTAATCTTAAGGAATAGAAAGAGAGAGAATGTACTTTTGTCTCTTATTTTTTGCTTTTTTGGTCTCATGAGTCATTTTTGAATAAGAATGGAATTAAACTTTTCTTAAGCAACCTTGGGCCTTAATTAACTTCAAATAATTATTTTGACCCAAAATTAATAAATAAAATTAATTTATTTTTTATTAGAGCCTAATATTGCCTATATTTCCTTAATTATTTTAATTAAGCTTAATTAGCACTAACTAGGGATAAAATGGTAATTTTACACAAAAACTCCTCGGACTTCCTAGGACCTATCCAGATATTATATATCCCTTATAATTAACATATATAACTCCCGAGTGATGGCTGGGTCTAGTCGTCACTTAATCCCGTGTTAATTACCTCAATGACATTTCGGTAATTTTGCACACGGGAAAAACTAGGAATTGAGATTTTCACATCTATTGTCATCCAAAACACATTTAGTCCCCTTCAAACCTCCAACTAAACCCTCGAGGATAGTCGGGCCAGCCCCCTTATTTCCGAGAGAAAATGATCTTAGGAGCATTTTGGTGATTTAGCTTACGGAAAAATCAGGGATTGTGATTTTCATATAGATTCCTATCTAAACCACATATAGCCTCGTTCTAATATTAGATTACCTCTTTTAGGATGGCTTGGAATGGTCGTCCTCGATTCTCATGCAAAAATGATCATAGGGGTATTTTGGTCATTTTGCACAGGAGGAAAAATTGAGGTGTTATAGATTCTGGAGAGTGTTGCTACGCTCAAATAGTGTGGTAATGTAACATCCCAATTTCCTTTATAAATTAATTGAGGCTCTTTAATGAGAATATTAAGATTCTGATAGATGTAGTAATGATGAGAACGACTCTATGATCGAACAAAAAAAAAATGTGAATAGTATTTTGTGTAACACCCAATTTTTTACTGTAATTTTTACTGTCATTTAGAAATTACCGAATTACCCTAGGTAATTTTTCATATAATTCGAGACCGAACAATCCTCAATAAAGGAATATAACATTAGAAGAAAGGTTAGGAGCAATTCGTGCGAAAGTTGCAAACCCCGAATTTCTGTACATGTAAAATGACCAAAATGCCCTGAGGTTATTTTACTCAGAAAATGAGGATCGTGGGCCCCACCCATCCTCAAGGGGATGTTTTGATGATAATAAGGGATTGTTTGTGTTATGTGTGTTAATAGAGGAGAAGAATCCTAATTTTGAGCTTCGACGTGAAATGACCAAAACACCCTGCGTTTTAACTCCGATTTGCGTGCCGACTAAGCCCGAACCTCACTAAAATGTTTTAAAACATGTTTTTAAGTTATGATTGTCCATTGGTTAAGCTCTAGTGGCCTCATTTTTGAGTAAAATGACCATTTTGCCCCTCTTGTAGTTTGCAAATTTTGAGATTTTTGATTCGTCTAATGAAACCTAAGCAATATTAGGCTCAAATTAAAGCTTATTAAATTCTAATTATTAATCTAGAGTCAAAATTATTTATTTAGATTGATTAGAACCCAAAATTGCTTAAAAACACTCAAATTGCTTACTAATTCACCTAAGCCCTTAATCGTAAATTCTCTAATTTGTAAGAATACCTTACCTACACCTAAATAATACATGGAACACACAAATTTCCTCTTCCATGGGCTTTAATGGACGAAATTATTGGTCCATAATGCATCAGAAAATTTGTCAAAGAATGCACAAAAACCAAGGTATGAAAACAAGGAACCATGAAAACATGATTCCATGTTTTAAGCCACCAAACAAGATGATTTTTCTTCCTTGTTTCCTCCTCAAATTTGGTCAGACTTTCCTCCTTTTCTTGTCCATTCATGAGCTCCAAAATCTCTATAAATAGGCATGCTTGAGGAGTCTTAGAAGCCTTGCTCATAATTGCACAATTTCTAGTTTTTACAAAGCACAAAAACTTTCTTTCCTCCTCCCCCTTGGCTGAAACTTCTTCAATTTCTCAAAGAGATTTTCTTTCATTTCACTCCAAGAAACCAAGTTCTCTTCCTTTCCTTCAAACCACATTAGGTAGGGAGTTGTCTTTAAGCTTATTTCTATGTTTTGCTAAGTGTTGTTCTTGGTTCAAAATGATGATTTCATGGACTTTCTCTAGCTTTTCCATTCGGTTTTCTTCTTTCTTTTCCTTTGAACATTTTGGCCATAAGGCCTATATGGGAATATGATGATAGCTTGATGATGAGAACCTTGAGTGTTGGTTGTAAATCCATCACAAGTTAGGCCTCTAAAGCTTGAAAATTCCACTTGATGCAAAACTTTAAAGAATGATGTTTTTATGATGTAAAAATAAAGATCTTGAGTTTAGAACTTGAAAGATGTATTTTTCACTTTGTCTTGCTAAGATATATTGGGTTGAATTTATATTTCTCTAAAGTCTTGGAGGAGCTCTAGTAAAGAAATAAAATGAACTTGCATCCATGTTTAAGTTTATGCCTTGCATAACCATATTTACTTTCTATGTCATCACTAAATTCTCAAGAATGAATAAATGAACTTGCATTCTCATGTTTAAATTTCCAAGCTTGCATTTCATGTTTATGTTTCAAGTTGTCACTTAATCTTCAAAGATAATAAAGAGGATGCATCTCATATTTATTTTATGCTCTCACTTTATTTTATAATGGCTAAAAGAATCAATGCATGGCATGTTTATTTTATGTCATCACTTAAAGATCCTAGAGCTCAAAGACTTGCCCAAGTATCACAAACAAAGTTGGAACCATGGTAATAAGAACTCTAAAGCTCACTTTCAATTTTCTTAAGATTATTGGAGTCAAAGAATTCATTCTTTAAGAAGTCTTGAGTTTTGAGCTTAATAAGAATTCTCTTCTCTCTTCAGGTCCATGCGGACTACCGCGCTCCTTCTAAGATTCTCTTCTCCCTCCACTAGTCCAGTGCGGACTACCGCCGCTCCAGTTTCTTGCATATCATGTTTATAATTCCAAGTTATCACCTTATAAAGACAAGATTAAAATGAGGTTGCATAGCATGTTTATGATTCTAGTTATCACCTAAATCTCTAAAGCTCAAGACTTGCTCCTTTTATCTTAAGTGAAAATTTTAATCGTAAAGATTCTTTCAATGTATAAATCGGCCTCATGATTAAGGTAGGCCTAAAGTGATTTTAAATAAGCTACTGATTTAGTTCTAAAATTTCTTTCAAGAGTAACAAAAAGAATTAGTTTTAAAAGAGTTTTAAGGCCTTGCAAATATTTTACGGGATACTAGTATCTTACTTGTACTTAAAAATGTGATTTTAAGCAATTATGTGAGGTTCATGATTCAGCCACTAATATGAGTTTAGTACTACTGTATGATGATGGTTTAATATGTTGAAGTTGTGATAATTATGGTTTATTGCTAAAGGAATGATTCTATGCATGTTAGAGATAAAACTAGCTTCCTAGAAAACCGTAAAAGCAAGATTTCTAAAACTTTAGAGAATGAAATTTATGCATTCTGTCCAAAGCCTTTAGTGACCTTAAGAACCAGATTTTATCATGTTTAGATAAGGGAGAATGATTCATAATTGGTTTAGTAATTAATTTTAGCATCATAGGGAAAGCCGGTAATGAGAAAGGGTTAAAAACGCAACTTCTAGCACACGTAAAACCTTAAGAACAACTTACTATCTATGCTGCCCCATATAGTCTAATAACATTCTTAGGACTTATAATTGATGGTAATAAGTCCCTTAGATGCATAATTAATTAGTTCAATAATTAAGGTTGCCCGATTCTAGAGTTTCGGTTGTTTAGACTTTTCGATAAGGATTTATGATGATGCCTCTTTGATGTTTTAAATGATAAGTCTATGTAGTGATTTGATGTTTATTAAGTATTTGACGTCATTGAATGATTTTTGGACTTGCATGTTATAGTTGCTGTTGCAAACAATGAGAATACTTATGCATAAAATAATGAAATATTTTTTTTTGTTATTTAAAAATTTACCCTTGTTGTTGGAAGAAAGTATATTACTGTAAAAGTGTAATTTGGAAAGGTTCTGGCTAGGAAAGACTTGGTATTTAAGAGTGTCCATTTGTGACCCACCTCTCTTTCCTGGAATCTCCAGATGCATGATTACAGTTGGTATATATATTATTCCAGAATAAGACGATAAACGAGAAAATGTTATGAATGATTATGAGTTGAGAATTATATTATGATATAACATTTAAAGACTTAATGGTGACTTAAATTTATGAGGAAATGATCCTTTGGATCCATCAGACTATAGGTGGTGAAAAGGTGATTCTTGCCCCCTAAACCGTTCTCTCAAAAGGGTAGAGTCGGGATTTTAACTTATCAAAAGGGATAAGTATATGTTAGTGACAACTAGTAAGGTATGAGCTCATAACCTAGATTACTCCCAAAAGGGTGGAGTATAGGGCGACCCCCAAGGAAAATAATGATGATGATAAGATTTTAAGTCACCTAAAGCACTAAAGAAATGAAATATGATGTTCTTCTATGCATGTTATTATGATATGATGATGAGGAATATGATGCGTTGATAAAAGAAAAAGTTCATTATAAATATGACATGCTAAGCTTATGATGCATTATAAGACGCATGATTTAAAAATTGACGAACCTCGGAAAGTACTTTTCTGAACTTAATAATGAATCTTAGCATGCTCACTATTTTATAATAACCCCGAGGTTCCTGGAGACTTTGATGATGACACTATAGAAGGGATACCCCTAGAGAATTCTTTAGCAAGATTCTCACTCCCTTTTTTTATTTCCGTCATTGTCTTCAGATACCGATGGCGACATTCGTCCTATATGTTGATACCCCTACATGGGAATTTCACTACGACCCGAGCATCGTTCATATCACTTTGAAGGGAAGTGCGCGGTTTGTGTTTTTGTTTTCGTAGGACGTCCATTTGCACACCCCGTTCCTAGTTATCGTTTTTCCCGTTTCTCTGGATGGTGACGAATGGTTTTTGAGTACGCCCGTCCACATGATTAAAGGATGCTACGTTCTACTCCGCCTCATCTGTTGTCCATGGTATTCCCGATTATGTCCCTCAAACGAGGTATTCTGAGACGGATCCATCAGAGGATACCCCTACTCATGTATATTCGGAGAGCTCGCTCCTACTCCTTCGCGTATGAGAGACTGGAGTGAGGAACTGTGGTGCAGCCAAGATTGGCACGAAGACCATCTATGCGTCCTTAGCCCAGGACATCTCGTGTGTCCCTTTCTAAAGGAATTCGAGGAGATAGGATATATTCCACCATTTCAAGGGCAGTGGCCATAGAAAGTTCTTAATAGATTTGAGCGTGATCATATACCCTAGTTTTAGGATAGCCCTCCTCAGCTTTTAAGGTTATTTACTTTAAGTGCATATGTTGTCTTATGTATTCTAGTTTGATGTATTTGTTTAAAACGGGAATGTATGAGTGAGGTTATTATGTATATGTATTATGGTGTGCTTATGGATGCTATATGATGGAGCCAATATATTATGATGTGATGTTTGTAAATTCCTATGTGTCTTTTAAATTTTGCTAAATCATTCACGTTAAACGCGGCTCACGTTTTCAATTATGTTTTAAAGAAAAAATGGCTCGTAATTTCACTAAGTATTTTCAAAGCATGATTAAGGAACTGAAGCAAAGAGTAAAGTCTAGTAATTAATCATACTGCCTAGGTGTTTTGGGTTAATTATTAGGGTGTTACATTTTGCATGCCGTAGGCTCGCGAGACAATCAAAACCCTAGATTTGACCCTGAGGCACCCAAAATTAGGAAAACATGGGAGTAGGGTTAGAAATGAATGGAGATGAAAAATTTATACTTAGAATTAATTTTCGGGTAATGTTCAATTACCCGTGTACGGTGTTTTGTTTGTTCGGTGAAATTTCGTGTGGGATTTTTAACACGAAAAACTATTTTAATCTTTACAAAATGAAGAAGCTTATCCATCTATATAAAATGAATAGCTAAGATTCAATCTTGAATTACAAGATTGAATCATAGCCATCCATTTTACTTTTTTAGATTCAAGATTATCCAATTATATTATATAATATTCATTCATTAATTACAAGATAAACATGAGCTCATTTCTTCTTCAAAAAGCTAAACCAAATTTGGCCATAGCAAGGAGAACCAGGCAGCCTCATTTCCATTCCAAGAGCTCAAGTTTCCATTCAAAGCCCATAAACACTAGCTTGGTGTTGTTGAAATTTCAAAGTTCCTTTACTAAACTTAATCTATATCTCAACACCTACAATTCTAACTGATTAAAATTCCTATTCTCCCCAAACCTCACCTTGAGATGTCATCCTCACTGCCTAAGGGAGGTGTGGGGTTGCCTTGGGGTCCTAAAGTGAAGAAAAGATCCTTTGGAGCACCTGAAGCATAAAGCCCTAAGGATTTGCAAAGTAGGGTTTTCTTGGACCCTTTCCTTCAAAATTTTTCTGAAAATTTCTGATGGGTATTAATTCAAAATTTCTAGTTATATTGGTTGTTATTATGTTGATATTGATGTGTTAATTTTTGTGGAGTGTTTGGATGGTGTTAGAAAATGGTTTTTATCAAAAGAATTTTTGACTAGGCTGTGGATTTCCTGGTTTGGCTATAGAGGAGATTCTTGTGAATTTTTAGACCTATTTGTGGTCATGTTTATGAACCAAAAAAAATATATGTGGAATTTAACATCTTGACTACCTACATGAATTTTCTTGAGCATTGGTTTTAAGGTTTACTAACTTAATAAAACTGGACATGGAATGGGACTAATGTTGCCTTGATTATTGAAACTGAAGCAATAAGATTGTTCATTTTATTACCACAACAAATGATTGATTTAACCTTTGAAATTTTTACAGGGAGTGGATAACACCTGGAACTATTACTGTAAATTTTATTATGAGTTGGTTCAATCATTTGTTAGGGTTAAACATTTTGAGAACCCTGGCCTAAGCTATAAATAGGTGGTCCCTGACCACTAAATTTGTAAAATTTATGGGTTAGAGAGCTTCGTTTGTGTTGAAATTTTTACAGAGCCTCTTAGACACATTGAAATGGCATGGAGAATTTTTGTGGCCCTTGAATCGACCATTTAGTAGGGAAAACAAATCTTGCTACCTATGCATAAATTCTGCCAACATGTTGAAATTGATTCCAAGTATTGATTTAGTGATATAATGATTTGTAACTCAATTAGTATGTGAACGAATGCATGCTATGGACCTTAAAGATTGATTGATGATAAAAGAATGAGAATTTCATTGTGAATGAATGCCTACATATGGCTTATGCATGCATTTGAGAAAAGGGAAAGGCACATGATGCAATTATATGCGAAAAAGAATGTATAAGTTTCACTAGTGCATGTTTTAACATATGGGAAAACAAAGACAGGGCTTATATGGGTGAAAGAGGGAAGGCAATAATAAGGACTTCCCTAGAAACTTTATGAGTCGGTAGACGTATAAGTTAGGAATAGAACTGTGTGGAATTCGGAAATGGAAAAATGAAGTCCGATGATCACGAATATGAATGAGCTCATGTCCTAGCAGTCTATTATCCTTTGTGGAATTGTCCATTACATACACCTCTTGGTGTGATATTAAGCCTTCCCTATGTTAATAAAAAGAAAAAAATGCACGGAATGAGATTCTATGATTCCAAATAGCAATGCATACATTATTATTGTGGTTACATTCTATTTCATGTGATGTACATACTTTAATATTGATGCCTATAATTTTTGCATGAATATTCTTATGTGAATGAATTTATTGTCAATTTTTTGTATCGTATCTAGGGACTACCTACTGAGAATTGTATGGTATTCTCACCCTACAGTTACATGTACTTGTATGGTTCAGATTTAGCAGAATGTCGTCAATAGTATTATTCCTTGACTCGCCACAGTGGGTGTGGCATTATGACCTAGCACTTGGCTCCTGTATGTAGGTCACTCACAGTTTTGTGTATACGTACTTTTTGGTCGTTCCTTCATTGCCTCCATTTTGCTGAGGAGTTCAACCTGCTTATCCCTATGATGGTGTGCCCCTTCATATGGCACACCCAGAGGTATTCAATATTCTGGTTGCTCCACCTGGACCCTCTCCAGGAGATGTAGTCGCTTCTTCATCATCATCCTCAAACTTGGACCCATCTGAGCGTCGAACGCCCCGCGGAGGCAAGGCTATCATACCGATGCCCAATGGTTTCCTATAGGAGGACGTGAGGTTTCCAGGGACTCTTGGCTTATACGTAGTAGTAGGGTAGCGTTAGGATGGTACCAACTTGTGGACTGATGTACTACTAGATGTATTCAGGTTCATTTGTATCGATATGTGATTTTTGTTGGACCAGGATTGAGTAGGCTAGGTTTAGGCGATGGCTAGTCCTTTTGTTACAGTCCTGACTAGCTTAGGGGTTAACTGACTTGTTTGGTAGTATGATGTATATCTTGCAAACTTAGAGATTATGTTCATATATGTGAATGTGAGCTGTGCAATATGCACTTCTAAATTTCTTTACATCATTATATGTGGCCTAGTATAAATTATGAATGTAAATAATACTATGCTAATTACCGTGTTAACACTCGAGTAAAATATGGTAATTAGAAGGGTGTTACATTATGGTAAAGCTGGACTATCTTATCAGTTTGAGGATTGGACCGACTATGCTTCTGGAGTAATTGTCATACATTATGATGCATATATATGTGTATGTGTGTGTGTGTGTGTGTGTGTGACTACTAGTTAGAAATGTTGTGGGTTACTGCCACACTTAGCCTGGTATTGAGCCTATCAACTCAATATTTTGTATGGTAGTGATAGGAATCAATGACTTCAAATCGGAGAGAGAGCATGAAATAAAGCCGACATGATGAATACCTTTTGTGAGATGGAGGCAATGAAAGAACAACCTGGTTATAACCGAATGATGGAAAGACTGAACCACAATGAAGAACAAAACCCAGTGGTAAATTGGGGGAAATGAAGTGAATGAGGAATATCAAAAGTTTGCTGAGTTTAGGAAGCGAACCCCACCATTTTGAGGAGCCTTCAATCCTTGCAAGGCAGAAGAATGGATTAAGGTCATGGAGAAGATTTTCTCAATTCTCCCCCAGAGGTTCAAACGGTGGCTTTCGCTACCTACATGCTAGAAGAATGCGGAATTTTGGTGGGTTGGCAATAGGGGATTATTTGAAGCTTCCAGTCTAAAGTTACCTGGGATATCTTCAAAGAGGCTTTTTACCATAAGTACTTCCCGCTTTTGGGATTACGAAGGAGTTAGAGTTCATGGCTCTTATACAAGGGCCTATGAGTGTAGTAGAATATACTGCCAAATTTGAAGAGCCTTGCAAGTTTTCTATGATTTACCAATGTAGACGAGCCTGAAGTGCATGAAATATGAAGGGGGTTTACGTGAAGATATAGAAGCCGTGAGTCTCTTAGAGATATGAGATTATCCTACCTTGGTGAATAAATGTCGGCATGCTGAGGAGTTTAACAAGAAGCTGGCAAGTCCAAGTATGCACAGAACAATGCTAGGAGAGGATTAGCACCCCAAGGCCCTCATTTCAAGCCTGCAAACCAACCCAGGGAAGATTTCCACCTAATAACAACAATAACAGAGGGAAGAGCTTCAATCCCAAGATCGGAGATAAGACGAGAGTACCCTAAATGTGGGAAATATCACGGAAGGCCATGCTGACAATGCAGATTGTTTGCTTTGGCTGGAAACCAGGACACAAGATATTCGAATACCCCAACAAGAAAGTTTGACAACCCATCCTAGGCCACAACAACAAGGGTGCATTTTTACTGTAAGTGCCAAGGAAGCTTCTCAATCCTCCCTCTGATCGAGGTAAGTGTGAAATAAATGACAATATCTTAGATGTACTGTATGATTTGGGTGCCACTCACTCTTTCATATCCCATGACTGTGTACAAAAGTTAGAAATTCTGTGTTCTAGTTACCTTATGATCTTCTTGTATCCACTCCCACTGCTGGTCCTATTAGGACTTGTTATGCATGCATGAATCTTCCTCTTCTTATAGACACTAGAGAATTTACCTGAACTTAGTTTGTCTCCATTTATCTGGTTTAGAAGTAATCTTAGGTATGGATTGGTTGGTACCCAACTATGTTCTTTTGCATTGTCCAAATAGAACTGGTGTTTCTTCCTATGCTTCATTCTATTCCTGTGGTTCCCTTTTCTTTTTACTTAAACCTAGTGACACTTAACCCTAGTAAGGTGGATCGTCAGGAATATGTTCTCTTCTTGGCTAGTGGAACTGAAAGTAACTAGGAATTGAGTAAGATTCTAGTGGTGAGGGAGTATCCAGATGTATTCCCAGAGGATATTCTAGAGTTTCCTCCTAAGAGGGAGATTGAATTCTCCATTGAGTTGGTTCTAGGAACGGGTCCATCTCAAATGCTCCTTACAGGATTTCACCCTTAGAGTGAAGGAATTAAGGCACAGATTAAAGAACTGTTAGGGAAACATTTCATTAGACCAAGTGCCTTTTCATGGGGAGCCCCGTTCTTCCTGGTAAAGAAAAAGGATGGGGGTATAAGGCTTTGTGTGGATTATAGGCAATTGAATAAAGTGACGATCAAGAACAAGTACCCTTTGCCGAGGATTGATGACCTCATGGATCAATTACGCGGGCAACCGTTTTCTCAAGATTGATCTTAGATCAGGTTATCATAGATTTGAGTTCGGATGAGGATATTCCCAAAACTGCTTTTAGAACTCGATATGGACATTATGAGTATAGGGTGATGTCGCTTGAATTGACTAATGCTCTGGCGGTATTTGTAACACCCTAATAATTAACCCAATACACCTAGGTCGTATCTAATTAATTACTAGACTTTACTCTTTGCTTTAGTTATTTAACCATACTTTGAAAATACTTAATGAAATTACAAGCCTTTTTTTTTTAAACATGATTGAAAACGTGAGCCTTGCGTAGCGTGAACAATAATCGAGATAAAATAGAAAACCAATGAGCATATCATGAAAAACACATCATATTGGCTCCATCATATGACATCCATAATTACATAACACATAGATATTTGTCTGCCAAGAGTTAGGCTAGGTGTAGTCAATCAAACTAAACATAAATAGAATATGAATGGAAGAACATCCATTAACGACACCTAATAATAATAATACCCCAAAAATAGGGATAGATATCTAGCTCACGTACAAGGTTTAGCCATACGTTTCTTCAAGGATGATAAGCTGGTTCACAAGCTCAAGTGTATCTACCAGGTGAGAGCATCAACGGAAATCACAAACATCACCTTTACTTTCTGAAGACGAGATGGAAAGAAAGAAAGAAAGAGGGAGTGAGAAACTTATAAAAGAATCTCAGGGTACTCACCTCATATGCATCGTGTCATCATCATCGTCCTCAGGAACCTCGGGGTTATTATGAAATAGTGAGCATGCTAGGATTCATTTATTAAGTTCGGAAATATACTTTACCTAGGTCCGTTAGTTTTAATCACGCGTCTTGTAATGCTTCATAAACTTAGCATGTCATATTTATAATGAACTTTTTCTATCATATATCTCATCAGCATATCATAAATACTATGTATAGAAGAACATCATATTTCTCATCATCATCTCATAAATGCTATGCATAGAAGAACATCATAATCACATAATATGTTACTTAGTTCCTTAGGTGACTTAAAGTTACTTTCATCATCATTTTCCTGGGCCACCCTATACTCCATCCTTTTGGGAGTAATCTAGGTTATGAGCTCATGCCTTACTAGTCATCACTAGCATATACTTATCCATTTTGATAAGTTAAAGTCCCAACTCTACCCTTTTGAGAGAACGGGCTAGGGGCAAGAATTACCTTTTCACCACATATAGTTTGATGGGTCCAAAGGATAATTTTCTTAGGATCACCTTTTCACCACCTATAGTATGATGGGTCCAAAGGATCATTTCCTCATAATTTTAAGTCACCATTAAGTCTTTGCATGTTATATCATAATGCAACTCATCATTCATAATTATCATGACATATTCTCATATTTCATGCATAAGCATTCTCATTGTTTGCAACAGCAACTATAACATGCAAGCTATGAAATCATTCAATAATATCAAATTCTCAATAGGCATTACATCATCATATAACTGACATTCCAAAGCATCAAAAGATGTCATCTAAAATTCTCATAGTAAAGCTCCCTTAAATAATCGAACTCTAAAATCGGTAACCTTAATTATCAAACTAATTTCTTATGTTTCTAATGGACTCATTACTATTATTACCATTAATTATAAGCCTTAAGAACATTATTAAACTATATAAGGCAGCATAGGCAGTAAATCTTCTCAAGGTTTTACGTGTGCTAGAAGTTGTGTTTTTAACCCCTTTTCTTTCCGGATTTCCCTATGAAGCTAAAATTAATTACTAAACCAATTATGAATCGTTCTCACTTATCTAAACATAATAAAACCAGATTCTTATAACTTCTAAGGGTTTTAGAATGTATAAATTCCATTCTTTAGAGTTCTAGAAATCTTGCTTTTACAGTTTTCTAGTTGCTAGTTTCTTTTTTTTAGTGTTCGGATCAATCCTATACTAATTGTTACCAAATTTTTCATGGCTAACCAATCTTAGACAGAATTATAACATACTAAAATAGATTTGGCAGTGACTAAATTTAAAGGGATCAAAAACTAGCTAAATTCTAGCTTTACGGTTGTTTTATATAGCTAGTTTCTCTTCTAACATGAATAGAATTGTTCCTCAACAATAAACATATCAAATCATCATCATACATAGTACTAAACTCAGATCAGTGGCTGAATCATGAACCTTACATAATTTCTTAAAATCACATTTTTAAGTACAAGTAAGATACTAGTATCCCGTAAAATCTTTGCAAAGCCTTTAAACTCTTTAAAAATTAATTCTTTTTGTTACTCTTGAAAGAAATTTTAGAACTAAATCAGTAGCTTATTTAAAATCACTTTAGGCCTACCTTAATCATGAGGTCGATTTATACATTGAAAGAATCTTCACGATTAAAATTCACTTAAGATAAAAGGAGCAAGTCTTGAGCTTTAGAGATTTAAGTGATAACTAGAATCATAAACATGCTATGCAACCTCATTTTAATCTTGTCTTTATAAGGTGATAACTTGGAAATTTAAACATGATGCAAGAGCTTGAAATAAATAAGAAACTTGGAGCGGCGTAGTTGCCTGACAAGTGAAGAGAAGATAATCCTTATTACATCTTATTAAGCTCCAAAACTCAAGACTTCTTAAAGAATGAATTCTTTGACTCTAATAATCTTAAGGAAATTGAAAGTGAGCTTTAGAGTTCTTATTACCATGGTTCCAAGAACCTTATTTCTTTGCTTAAGAAAAATCTTGAAACATAACTTGTTGGTCTTTGTGACTAGATGAGGCTTAGGCAAACCTATCATCATCACTTGACCGAAATATGCATCCTTAGGATGCTACCATTTTCCAACTTTGCTTGTGATATTTGGGCAAGTCTTTGAGCTCTAGGATTCTTAGGTGATGACATAATAATAAACATGCCATGCGTTGATTCTTTTAGCCATTATAAAATAAAGTGAGAGCATAAAATAAATATGAGATGCATCCTCTTTATTATCTTTGGAGATTAAGTGACAACTTGAAACATAAACATGAAATGCAAGCTTGGAATTTAAACATGAGAAATGCAAGTTCATTTATTTATTCTTGAGAATTTAGTGATGACATTAAAATTAAACATGATGTGCAAGGCATAAACTTAAACATGGATGCAAGTTCATTTTATTTCTTTACTAGAGCTCCACCAAGACTTTAGAGAAATATAAATTTAACCCAATATATATCTTAGCAAGACAAAGTGAGCTTTAGAGTTCTTTGTGCCAAGGTTTCAAAGAGAACTTTATGGCTTGAATCTCATCATCAAGCTCAAGGAAATGGCTTAAAAGATGAAAATCAACACTCTTTGAAATCAATTATAATGAAAACTAATTTAACATAGTGTTCTAAGTTCAAGGTTAGCATAACAACATCATTCCTTAAAGTTTTGCTTCAAGTGGAACTTTCAAGCTTTAGAGGCCTAACTTGTGATGGATTCACAACCCACCCTCAAAGTCTTCATCATCAAGCTATCATCCTAGTCCCATTTAGGCCATTTGGCTGAATACCAAGAGGAAAAAGAAAAGGAAAACCGAAATGAAAAAGCATGTGGAGGTTCATTATTTCAACATTTTGAGCTAAGAACACAACTCCTCAAACCATAGAAATAAGTTTAGAAACTACACCCTACCTAATTTGGTTTGAAGGAAAGGAAGAGAACTTGGTTTCTTTGAGTGAAATGAAAGAAAATCTCCTTGAAAGTTTGAAGAGAGAATTCGGCCAAGGAGGGAGGAAGAAAGAAAGTTTTTGAGCTTTGGAAAAACTTTGAAGTGTACAATTATGAGCAAGGCTTCTAAGACTCCTTAAGCATGCCTATTTATAGAGATTTTGAAGCTCAAGAATGGACACATGGAGGAGGCATAGGTGGCCGATTTTAGGGAGGACAAAGGGAGGAAGAACATGTTCTTGTTTCATGGCTTAAAACATGGAATTATGTTTCATGATTCCTTGTTTTCATATTTGAGTTTTGTGCCAAATTTGACAAATATTCTGATGAATGGAGGCACCAATAATTAGGCCATTACAGCCCCAAGAAGGAGAAAATTTGTGTGTTTCATGTATTATGTAAGTGTAGGTAGGTATCTTTGAAATTTAGAGAATTTGCAATTAAGGACTTAGGTGAATTAGTAAGCAATTTGGGTGTTTTCAAGCAATTTTGGGTTCTAATCATTCTAAATAAATAATTTTGACTCTAGATTAGTAATTAGAATTTAATAACCTTTAATTAGAGCCTAATATTGCTTAGGTTTCGCTAGACAAATCGAAAATCTCAAAATTCGCAAAATGCACAAAGACGGGGGCAAAAAGGTAATTTTACTCAAAAACTGCCCGAAGCCACCCGAGCAACCATTGACCAATCATAGCTTAAAAACATCTTTTAAAACATTTTAGTGAGGTTCGAGCTAAGTCAACGCAATTTCGGGTTAAAAGGGTAAGGGCATTTTGGTCATTTCGCGTGGAGCTCAAAATTAAGATTCTTCTCCTCTATTAACACACATAACACAAACAATCCCTTATTAATGTCAAAATATCCCCTTGAGGACAGGGGGCTCATGATCCTCATTTTTAGGGCAAAATGACTTAAGGGGCATTTTGATCATTTTACACGTACAGAAAATCGAGGTTTGCGATTCTAGTGAACTGCTCCTAACCTTTCTTCTAATGTCTTATTCCTTTATTGAGGATTGTTCGGTCTCGAATTATATGTAAAAATTACCTAGGATGTAACACTAATATTTAACCCAATATGCCTAGGACGAATCAAGATTAATTATTAGTCGTTACTTCCTTTAAAACTCTTTTAGAAATAACTTAGTAGAAAATACAGGTAAATTTTTTTTTGAAATGAAACACGTGAAACAAATGCGAGCCTTTGCATATAACATAAATGGAATGTGAAGTGGAAGAATAAATCATACAATTCAAAAGCCATAAAGAACACATCAATCATGAAAACATTCCTCATAACATTAATTAACATAGTTTAGTACATCACTACAGAAATATAAAGGAAAACATAAAGTCTTACCCATATGAGTGGGTAGAGCTTGTAGTACAATAACAGAAATAAGAAACATAACAACGAATACATGAAACGGCCCCAAAAGATATTCCCCTCAAAAGCAACCCTCTTCCAACAGCCTACGGACGTTGCTAATCCTGGACGGAGATATGTAACCTATGAACTGCCGAAGCTCCTCGGATGTGGCCCACCGAGAGGGGCGTGGGCACGCGAATTGGTGGAGCGACGTGACTACCTCAGCGAGGAGCCTCTGGGCTGACGTACGCCTCATAGGCCTTGGTTGAGACCGTGTCCTCGCTACCCCTCTCAGCCGCCAAAGGCACCGAAGGGCGGAATCCTCCAATAAGGATCAGCGGTGAGTCCTCGAGAGGTCCCTCCTGAACGCATGAGGGTACGTACTCCAGATAATCACGCACAGCTGAGGATGATGGCAGGCATGGCTTTCCCATCATGAGGTCACGTCCTCTAAAAATCATGTCATCGCCAAAGGGAGAAGTCGGGGTGAAACGAAAGTGGAGACAGGAAAGGCAAATGGACGTCCTATGTATGCAAAAATGCGTATAGCACAACGACCCTCGAAATGGTATGACTGATGACCGGATTGAAGTGCAGCTCCCACATAGGCGCATCATCAACAAAAATCACGAACAACGCCATAGTGGAGACGTAACGGAAAGAAACAGAGAGACGAGTGAGAATCTTGCTAAAGAATCTCTAGGGGAAATCCTCTATCCTAGTGTCATCGTTTATGTCCCTAGGAACCTTGGGTTTATTATGAAAAGGTTAAGCATACATAGGTTCATTATGAAGTTTTCACAAAAGATATTTATCCAAGGTCCATGTCTTTTATAATGAATCTTAATGCATGTATGCAACATAATAGTTCATGGATGCATGGCTTCTTTAGGCAAACCAAACAATAATCAATCAACATATAAGTGGCATGAAACTTCTCTTTGAACATCATTCCTTCATCTTAATCTTGTGACACCAAACATAATAGTAACCACACCCCTTAAACTAGGCTATGAGCTCATACCTTAACTAGTCGTCACTAGTTCTTACTTATCCTCTTGATAAGCGAATCATAAACAAAATCATAATCATAATCATCATAATCCCGACTCCCAGAGTACGGGTAGGGGGCCTAAGGATCACCCATCATGGGACTTTTTCCTTTTCGAAACGCATCGACTAGTTAAGACCAGCGACTTTGTCCGCTTTGGCAGGCTAATGTCTATGCCCTCACTGTTTTACATTCTCCTCAGGTAGAGAAGTACGTCTCGGTGTGTCACCTTAAACATCATATTTCTCAAAAACTTTCTTAAGTCTCTCAAATTTGACGGAAATTCGGCATAACAACTACTCTCCAAATTTCCTCAAATTTGAGTCATGCCACATAATCTCAATCACATGCATCATTTTCATGGAACTTTCTCAGATCAATAACTTTCTAGTTCACATGAGCATATTCATCAATCTCATGCATATTTTGAAACCTCATGCATCTCAAATACATGGCACAACACATCATATCAATATCAACATATCAATTACGTCCATATCTCTCGGTCTCATGGTCACATCACACCTCCTATCTCATGGTGTCTTATGCTTTGGCCCTTACGTGGCCTAAATTCTTTTCTAGAAATCTTATCACCCATTGCAAGTCTTTATCATATCTAGGGGAATTATTCTTTATAATTCTTCTAACATTATGCTCACTAATTTATTCAACAGCATTATATAGATTACTCATCAAGATCATTTATTCAACTACGGGAATTCTAGAATCTATGCCTTAACTCTTTTCTAAGTTCTATCTTCGTCTAAGGTTCTATGTTCAACTCCTAGGCATAGTCACCAATTATGTGCCATTTTCCTTAAGCTAAAATTATGGAAGGAGTTATTATTCTTGTGTCTAAGTGCTTTAAGATTCTAGTTCCAATTCCTTCTATTTGTTTAGTCTCACCAATCCTAGAAACGTTCCTCACTTTGCTTAAGCATAATATTACGCATTCTAACTCCTTAAACAGAATTTTCCAGTGGCCACAAAGGATAGGACAGGAACCCAAAAATGTTCATCATACATATTCACATGAACTCATATTAAAAGTGCACACGAGTTACTAGTTTTCTCTTGGGATAATTTCAGGAGCAAAAGTGCTGGTAATCGATTACATGTGCCTAGTAATCGATTACCAGGAGCTAAATTTATTGGGTTCAAAGAGGGTAATCGATTACATACAATGGTAATCGATTACTTAGGTTAAATCTATTTCCAAAATAAAACATCGGAGTAATAGATTACACTAACAGGTAATCGATTATAGAGTTCTAAGGACAAGTTCTGGGCATGAAGAACAGCCTTGGTAATTGATTACATTGTTCTGGTAATTGATTACCAGAACCAAAAGTCCTTCAAAATGTAACGCCCAATTTTTACTGTAATTTTTACTATCGATAGAAATTACCGAATTACTCTAGGTAATTCTTACATAAAATTTGAGATCGAACAATCCTCAATAAAGGAATATAACATTAGAAGAAAGGTTAGGAGCAATTCGTGCAAGAGTTGCAAACCCAAATTTCTGTACGTGTAAAATGACCAAAATGCCCCTGAGGTTATTTTACTCAGAAAATGAGGATCGTGGGCCCCACCCATCCTCAAGGGGATGTTTTGATGATAATAAGGGATTGTTTGTGTTATGTGTGTTAATAGAGGAGAAGAATCCTAATTTTGAGCTCGACGCGCGAAATGACCAAAACGCCCTTGCTTTTACTTCAATTTGCGTGCCGACTTAGCCCGAACCTCACTAAAATGTTTTAAAACATGTTTTTAAGTTATGATTGTCCATTGGTTAAGCTCGGGTGGCCTCGGGCAATTTTTAAGAAATGACCATTTTGCCCGTCTTGTAGTTTTGCAATTTTGAGATTTTTGATTCGTCTAATGAAACCTAAGCAATATTAGGCTCAAATTAAAGCTTATTAAATTCTAATTATTAATCTAGAGTCAAAATTATTTATTTAAATTGATTAGAACCTAAAATTGCTTAAAAACACCCAAATTGCTTACTAATTCACCTAAGCCCTTAATTGCAAATTCTCTAATTTGCAAGAATACCTTACCTACACCTAAATAATACATGGAACACACAAATTTCCTCCTCCTTGGGCTGTAATGCACGAAATTATATGGCCTCCATGCATTAGATTACTTGGAAAATTTGGCACAAAGCTTCATGTAAAGAAAAAAACAAAAAATTCCCTAAAACATGGCATAAAACATGCCTTAAACAAAAATATGAATTTCCTCCCTTTGTTCCCCTCAAAATCAGCCAGATGCCTCCTCCATTTGTCCATTCATGAGCTCCAAAATCTCTATAAATAGGCATGCTTAAGGAGTCTTAGAAGCCTTGCTCATAATTGCACAATTTCAAGTTTTTCCAAAGCTCAAAAACTTTCTTTCTTCCTTCCCCTTGGCTGAAATTCTTTCTTCAAATTTTCAAGGAGATTTTGTTTCATTTCACTCAAAGAAACCAAGTTCTCTTCCTTTCCTTCAAACCAAATTAGGTAGGGAGTTGTTTTTAAGCTTATTTTCTATGTTTTGCTAAGTGTTGTTCTTGGTTCAAAATGATGATTTCATGAACTTTCTCTAGCTTTTCTAATTGGTTTTCTTCTTTATTTTTCTTTAAATATTTTGGCCATAAGGCCTATATGGGGATATGATGATAGCTTGATGATGAGGACCTTGAGTGTTGGTTGTAAATCCATCACAAGTTAGGCCTCTAAAGCTTGAAAATTCCACTTGATGCAAAACTTTAAAGAATGATGTTTTTATGATGTAAAAATAAAGATCTTGAGTTTAGAACTTGAAAGATGTATTTTTCACTTTGTCTTGCTAAGATATATTGGGTTGAATTTATATTTCTCTAAAGTCTTGGAGGAGCTCTAGTAAAGAAATAAAATGAACTTGCATCCATGTTTAAGTTTATGCCTTGCATAACCATGTTTACTTTCTATGTCATCACTAAATTCTCAAGAATGAATAAATGAACTTGCATATTCATGTTTAAATTTCCAAGCTTGCATTTCATGTTTATGTTTCAAGTTGTCACTTAATCTTCAAAGATAATAAAGAGGATGCATCTCATATTTATTTTATGCTCTCACTTTATTTTATAATGGCTAAAAGAATCAACGCATGACATGTTTATTTTATGTCATCACCTAAAGATCCTAGAGTTCAAAGACTTGCCCAAGTATCACAAGCAAAGTTGGAACCATGGTAATAAAAACTCTAATGCTTCCTTAAGATTATGGAGTCAAAGAATTCATTCTTTAAAAAGTCTTGAGTTTGGAGCTTAATAAGATGTAATAAGAATTCTCTTCTCCTTCAGGTCCAGTGGACTACCGCTCGTTTCTTAAGATTCTCCTTCCACTGGTCCAGTGGACTACCGCCTCAGTTTCTTGCATCATGTTTATAATTCCAAGTTATCACTTTATAAAGACAAGATTAAAATGAGGTTGCATAGCATGTTTATAATTCTAGTTATCACCTAAATCTCTAAAGCTCAAGACTTGCTCCTTTTATCTTAAGTGAGAATTTTAATTGTGAAGATTCTTTCAATATATAAATCGGCCTCATAATTAAGGTAGGCCCAAGGTGATTTTAAATAGCTACTGATTTAGTTCTATAATTTCTTTCAAGATTAACAAAAAGAATTAGTTTCTAAAAGAGTTTTAAGGCTTTGCAAAGATTTTATGGGAAACTAGTATCTTACATGTACTTAAAATGTGATTTTAAGCAATTATGTGAGGTTCATGATTCAGCCACTAATCTGAGTTTAGTACTACTGTATGATGATGGTTTAATATGTTTGAAGTTGTGATAATTATGGTTTATTGCTAAAGGAATGATTCTATGCATGTTAGAGATAAAATTAGCTTCCTAGAAAACCGTAAAAGCAAGATTTCTAGAACTTTAGAGAATGAAATTTATGCATTCTGTCCAGAGCCTTTAGTGGCCTTAAGAACCAGATTTTATTATGTTTAGATAAGGGAGATGATTCATAATTGGTTTAGTAATTAATTTTAGCATCATAGGGAAAGGGTAACGAAAGGGTTAAAAACGTAACTTCTAGCACACGTAAAACCTTAAGAACAACTTACTATCTATGCTACCCCATATAGTCTAATAATGTTCTTAAGGCTTATAATTGATGGTAATGAATCCCTTAGATGCATAAGTAATTAGTTTGATAATTAAGGTTACCCAATTTTAGAGTTTCGGTTATTTAAGGGAGCTTCCTATGAGAATTTTAGATGACATCTTTAGATGCTTTGGAATGTAAGTTTATATGATGATGTAATGCCTATTGAGAATTTGATAATATTGAATGATTTCATGGCTTGCATGTTATAGTTGCTGTTGCAAACAATGAGAATGTTCATGCATCCTGATGATTATGATATAACATGCTAAGACTTAATGGTGACTTAAACTTATGGGAAATGATCCTTTGGACCTATCAGACTATAGGTGGTGAAAAGGTGATCCTGAGAAAATGATCCTTTGGACCCATCAGACTATAGGTGGTGAAAAGGTGATTCTTGCCCCTAGTCCGTTCTCTCAAAAGGGTAGAGTCGGGATTTTAACTTATCAAAAGGGATAAGTATATGCTAGTGACGACTAGTAAGGTATGAGCTCATAACCTAGATTACTCCCAAAAGGGTGGAGTATAGGGTGGCCCAGGAAAATGATGATGAAAGTAACTTTAAGTCACCTAAGGAACTAAGTAATGTATTATGTGATTATGATGTTCTTCTATGCATAGTATTTATGAGATAATGATGAGAAATATGATGTTCTTCTATGCATAGTATTTATGATATGATGATGAGGAATATGATGTGGTTTTATGCATAATTATGTTATTATATATGAAAGGAAAAGTTCATTATAAACATGACATGCTAAGTTTATGATGCATTATAAGACGCATGATTAAAATGACGGACCTCGGTAAAGTATATTTTCGAACTAATAAATCAATCTTAGCATGCTCACTATTTCATAATGAAACCCGAGGTTCCTGGGGACGATGATGATGACACAATGCATATGAGGTGAGTACCCTACTGAGATTCTTTTATAAGTTTCTCATTCCCTCTTTCTTTCTTTCCATCTCGTCTGATGTTCGTGATTCTCGTTGATGCTCTCACCTGGTAGATGCACGTGATCTTGTGAACCAGCTTATTATCCTTGAGGAACGTATTGCTAGACCTTGAGCGTGAACTATATCTATCCTATCTCTAAGTGTTATTAATAGGTGCCATTAATGGATGTTTTCCATCCATATATTATTTATGTTTTGTTGATTGCCTACATCTAGCTTAACTTTGTTGGTAGGCAAAATATCTATGTGAAATGTAATTATGGATGTCATATGATGGAGCCAATATGATGTGTTCTTCATGATATTTCTGTTGTTCTGCTTTATCCGATTATCGTTCACGTTATGCGCGGCTCACGTTTTCAATTATGTTTTAAAAAAAATGGCTCGTAATTTCACTAAGTATTTTCAAAGCATGATTAAGGAACTGAAGCAAAGAGTAAAGTCTAGTAATTAATCAGATACGACCTAGGTGTATTGGGTTAATTATTAGGGTGTTACATTTTGGTATAAGAGTTCGGTTCTTATGGAGCCTGAGGATTGGACTGGCTATGCTTCTAAAGCATACTACGTTAGAAATGTCATGTGTATATGTTTATCATTAGGATGAGCTTGAGGATTAGAGATGCATGACCACTGTATGTTGCACATGCCATGGTAACTTGCTCACTTTGCATGGAATGTTGAGTGATCACCTCGGTGTTGCTGTTTTGTGTGTATAGGGACCAATGGCACGTCGACAACAGACTAGGAATGCGGCACAATAACCAGAACAACGAAAGCCGAAGCACTCCGCGATGTGGCAAGGACAATGAGAATGATGATGGATCGAATGGATCAAGAACGCCAAGCTAATGCAAATCAAGGCCATGAGATTCCCGAACATGCTCGTTTTGGGAGTTTAAGGCGAACCCACCAGTTTCAAGGGACCCTCAATCCAAATGTTGCAGATGAATGGATTCGAAATATTGAGAAGGTCTTTGCTTAGTCCCATGCTTAAGGAGGAAGGTCACCTTCGCTACCCATATGCTTGAAGGTGATGCCGGCTTTTGGTGGACAGGTGCCCGAAGACTCCTGGAGGCGACCGACATGGACATTGATTGGGAGCTATTTAAGGTCCATTTTTATGAGAAGTATTTCCAAGTCGGTCAAAAATGCCAAGGACATTGAGTTTATGCAACTTGTCCAAGGAAATATGAATGTGGCCCGGTACACTGCCAGATTTGAAGAACTTATTAAGTTCTCAAGGATGTATCAGGGTAACCCGACGAGTATTGGAAATGCATTAAATACGAGTCAGGGTTAAAGGCGGAGCTTAATGTGGAGTTGCGCATTTGGAGATTAGGGATTTCTCTACTCTAGTTAACAAATGCCGCATCATTGAAGAAGGGCGGAGAAAGCTGAGCACCTCAAAGTCTGATAATATCACCAGAAGCTGACACCTCAAGGTCAGCAGTTCAAGAGGCAGAATCGACCCCATTCCCACCTCAATCAGACCCCAAGGTCCACAAAGGAACTTTCAACAAGGAAGGCCGAACAACAACAACCGCTATAATAACCCCAACAACAATCGCAACAACAATAACAACAACAAGGGGAAAGCACCACAAAGAGGTCCAGCAGCACCTCCACGACCCCCACCATCCACGGATTGTCCCAAGTGCGGCAAGAATCATGGGAGCATGCCATGTCGAGCTGGAACAAATGTATGCTATCGGTGTGGAAAGCCAGGCCACTACTCTAGAGAATGCACAAAGAGGAACCCGCCAACCCCAATCCCAAGCCAATACCAAGGAAGGGTCTTTACCGTTAATGTGAAGAAACGACGAAGTCACGGAATCTCGTGGAAGGTAAGTGTAACATGCATGGTAAAAACTTAATTGTACTATATGATTCTGCGCTTCCCATTCTTTTATCTCCCACTCATGTGTTAAAAGCCTTAACTTGCATGTGACTGAACTTCCTTTTGACCTTGTTGTTTCTACCCCTAAAACCCGTTAGGACTTGTAAATGTTGTTTAGATTGCAATTTTGTTATTGAAAATAGATCCTTTGTTTTAGATCTTATTTGCTTACCCATGCGAGGTTTAGATGTGATTCTTGGCATGGATTGGCTTGAGGCCAACCGTGTACTGTTAAATTGCTATGAGAAAACCATTACCTTTCTTCCTGTTCCCATTGAACCTAAGAAACCCATAAGTCTTACATAACTATTGTGGAAATGGACTGGTAAGGGTGAGAGTAAAGGTTATATTTTCTTAGCCGCTAGTGATGTAGACTTTGAGCAAAGTATCGATGAGATACCAATAGTAAGGAATTATCCCGAAGTATTTCCAGATGAGATACAGAGTTTCCCCAAGAGAGATAGAGTTTTCCATAGAATTGCTTCGGGTGCAGGACCCATATCCATAGCCCCATCAGGATGTCCCCATTAGAGTTGACCGAGTTAAAAGCTCAATTGGAAGATTTATTGGAGAAAAAGTTTGTTAGGCCTAGTGCATCACCTTGGGAGCCCCGGTGTTGTTTGTGAAGAAAAAGGATGGAAGTATGAGGATGTGTGTTGACTATAGGCAATTGAATAAAGTGACAGTGAAGAACAAATACCCTTTGCCTAGGATAGATGACTTGATGGACCAGCTTAAAGGTGCAGGAGTGTTTTCTAAGATTGATTTGAGGTCAGGTTACCACCAAATTAGGGTGAGAGATGAAGATATACCGAAAACGGCCTTTCTCGATACGGCCATTTTGAGTTTGGAGTAATGTCCTTTGGATTAACCAATGCTCCGGCAATTTTTATGGATTACATGAATAGGATCTTTAGACCTATTTAGATCAGTTTGTGGTTGTCTTTATAGATGACATTCTCATCTACTCTAAGACCCACGAGGAGCATGAACGCCACCTAACCATAGTACTGGAAATCTTGAAGGAAAAGAAACTATATGCCAAGCTTTCTAAGTGTGAATTCTGGTTGGATGAGGTGAAATTTTTAGGGCATGTAGTATCTAAGAGAGGAATTGCTGTAGATCCTAGTAAGGTGGAAATGGTCAACTGGAAAGACCAACCACGGTAATGAAGTAAGGAGCTTTTTGGGTTTAGCCGTTATTACCGTCGGTTTATCAAGGGATTTTCCCAGATTTCCCTACCTCTGACCAAGCTAACTAGGAAGAACACCCCTTTTTCATGGACCCTGGAGTGTGAAAAGAGCTTTCAAGAGCTAAAACACAAGCTAACCTCAACCCCTGTTTTGTATTACCCGACCCCAATGTGCCTTTCGAAGTACTGTGATGCTTCAAGGAAGGGTTTGGGTTGTGTACTGATGCAAGATAGGCAAGTGGTGGCCTATGCGTCAAGGCAACTCAAGCCACATGAGGCAAATTACCCTACCCATGACCTTGAGTTAGCCGCCGTCGTGTTTGCTCTAAAGATTTGGAGACACCATTTATATGGATTAAGTTTGAGGTGTTCTCCGATCACAAGAGTTTGAAATATCTCTTTGATCAAAAAGAGCTAAACATGAGGCAAAGAAGGTGGATGGAGTTCTTAAAAGATTATGATTTCGGGTTAAACTATCATCCAGGCAAAGCTAATGTTGTAGCCAATGCCCTAAGTAGGAAATCTTTACAAGTATCCCATTTGATGGTGAAGGAGATTGAGTTAATTGAGCAGTTTAGAGACCTAAACCTAGGGATGACCTTGACCACTAAGGGCATAAGAGCTTGCCATCTTAGTGTGACGAGTGAATTCAAGGAAAGAATTGCTCAAGCCCAAAGGGAAGATACAAAATTTCAAGAAACCTTAGAGGCGTAAGAGCTCGTAAGTTGAAAGGTTTTACCCAAGGGAATGATAGTTTGTGGAGGTTTGAAGGTCGTATGTGTACCTGCTAGTGGTGACCTCCGAAGGATATTTTGGAAGAAGCCCATAAGAGTCATTTCACCCTTCATCCCGGTGCCACCAAGATGTACCAAGATTTGAAGAAGATGTTCTGGTGGCTAGGATTGAAGAAGGATGTGTGCACATGGGTGAATAAGTGCTTGGTGTGTCAAAAGGTGAAGATTGAGCACCAAAGACCTGGAATGTTGCAACCCCTACCAATCCCCGAGTGGAAGTGGAATAGTATCTCCATGGATTTTGTAACTGGACTACGAGGAACCAAGCGAATCATGACGCCATTTGGGTAATAGTGGATCGGTTGACTAAGTCAGCCCACTTTTTACCTATTAAGGTGACTTATTCCTTGGATAGGTTAGCACAGTTATATATTCAGGAGATAGTAAGGTTACATGGAGTACGTCGACGATAATCTCGGATCGAGATCCGCGATTCACGTCACGATTTTGGGGAGCCTTTCAGAAGGCATTTGGCTCAAAGTGTGTTTAGCACGGCTTATCACCCAAACGGACGGTCAATCTGAAAGAACTATCCAAACTTTGGAGGATATGTTAAGGGCATGTGTTTTGGATCAAAGAGGGAGTTGGGATAAGTACCTTGATGATTGAATTTGCATATAACAACAGTTATCATGCAAGTATCGGTATGGCACCATACGAGGCCCTCTATGGACGGAAATGTCAATCTCCCTGTGTTGGTATGAACCTGGAGAGCAGAGTTTACTCAACCTGATATTGTGAGGGAAACAACGGAACAAATCAAGAAGATTAGGGATAAAATTCTTACGCTCAAAGTCGAGAAAAACTATGCGGACAAGGGCAAAACCGCTAGATTTTCAAGAAAGGGACCATGTGTTCCTAAGATCACCCCCACCACATGCATAGGCCGAGCAATGAAAGTAAAGAAATTGAGCCCAGATTTCTTGGTCCGTTTGAAATCCTTAGCAAAATAGGATTTGTAGCCTACCATATAACCTACCCAGAGTCTGTCCAACCTTCATGATGTTTTCCATGTCTCCAAGGAAATATCATTCTGACCCAAGTCATGTACTAGAGCCAGAACATGTACAATTAAGAGATGACCTAACGTTTAACTTACCACCCACGAGAATCGTTGACCGAGGAGTTAGCAATTAAGGAACAAGGCTGGAACCCTAGTCAAAGTAGCATGGGGACGAGGTGAAACCGAAGAAGTTACATGGAAGCTGAAATCAGACATGCAAGCACAGGATCAGAGTTGTTCTAAGGTAACGAATTTCGAGGGCGAAATTCTTTTTAAGGAGGGGAGTAATGTAACGCCCAATTTTTACTGTAATTTTTACTCTCGTTAGAAATTACCAATTACCTAGGTAATTCTTACATAAAATTTGAGACCGAACAATCCTCAATAAAGGAATATAACATTAGAAGAAAGGTTAGGAGCAATTCGTGCAAGAGTTGCAAACCCGAATTTCTACGTGTAAAATGACCAAAATGCCCCTGAGGTTATTTTACTCAGAAAATGAGGATCGTGGGCCCCACCCATCCTCAAGGGGATGTTTTGATGATAATAAGGGATTGTTTGTGTTATGTGTGTTAATAGAGGAGAAGAATCCTAATTTTGAGCTTCGACACGCGAAATGACCAAAATGCCCCTGCGGCTGTTTTAACTTTATTTGCGTGCCGACTAAGCCTGAACCTCACTAAAATGTTTTAAAACATGTTTTTAAGCTATGATTAACCATTGGTTAAGCTCGGTGGCCTGGCAATTTTTAAGTAAAATGACCATTTTGCCCCTGTCTTTGTGCAATTTTGCAATTTTGAGATTTTTGATTCGTCTAATGAAACCTAAGCAATATTAGGCTCAAATTAAAGCTTATTAAATTCTAATTACTAATCTAGAGTCAAAATTATTTATTTAAATTGATTAGAACCTAAAATTGCTTAAAAACACCCAAATTGCTTACTAATTCACCTAAGCCCTTAATTGCAAATTCTCTAATTTGCAAGAATACCTTACCTACACCTAAATAATACATGGAACACACAAATTTCCTCCTCCTTGGGCTGTAATGCACGAAATTATATGGCCTCCATGCATTAGATTACTTGGCAAATTTGGCACAAAGCTTCATGTAAAGAAAAAAACAAAAAATTCCTAAAACATGGCATAAAACATGCCTTAAACAAAATATGATTTTCCTCCCTTTGTTCCCCTCAAAATCAGCCACCCATGCCTCCTCCATTTTTCCATTCATGAGCTCCAAAATCTCTATAAATAGGCATGCTTAAGAGTCTTAGAAGCCTTGCTCATAATTGCACAATTTCTAGTTTTCCAAAGCTCAAAAACTTTCTTTCTTCCCTTCCCTTGGCAGAAATTCTTCAATTTCGAATTTTGTTTCATTTCACTCAAAGAAACCAAGTTCTCTTCCTTTCCTTCAAACCAAATTAGGTAGGGAGTTGTCTTTAAGCTTATTTTCATGTTTTGCTAAGTGTTGTTCTTGGTTCAAAATGATGATTTCATGAACTTTCTCTAGCTTTTCTAATTGGTTTTCTTCTTTCTTTTTCTTTAAATATTTTGGCCATAAGGCCTATATGGGGATATGATGATAGCTTGATGATGAGGACCTTGAGTGTTGGTTGTAAATCCATCACAAGTTAGGCCTCTAAAGCTTGAAAATTCCACTTGATGCAAAACTTTAAAGAATGATGTTTTTATGATGTAAAAATAAAGATCTTGAGTTTAGAACTTGAAAGATGTATTTTTCACTTTGTCTTGCTAAGATATATTGGGTTGAATTTATATTTCTCTAAAGTCTTGGAGGAGCTCTAGTAAAGAAATAAAATGAACTTGCATCCATGTTTAAGTTTATGTCTTGCATAACCATGTTTACTTTCTATGTCATCACTAAATTCTCAAGAATGAATAAATGAACTTGCATATTCATGTTTAAATTTCCAAGCTTGCATTTCATGTTTATGTTTCAAGTTGTCACTTAATCTTCAAAGATAATAAAGAGGTTGCATCTCATATTTATTTTATGCTCTCACTTTATTTTATAATGGCTAAAAGAATCAACGCATGACATGTTTATTTTATGTCATCACTTAAAGATCCTAGAGTTTAAAGACTTGCCCAAGTATCACAAGGAAAGTTGGAACCATGGTAATAAAAACTCTAAAGCTTCCTTAAGATTATGGAGTCAAAGAATTCATTCTTTAAAAAGTCTTGAGTTTGGAGTTTAATAAGATGTAATAAGAATTCTCTTTCTTCACCGGGTCATGCGACTACCGCTCGTTTCTTAAGATTTCTTCTCCCTCCCCTGGTCCAGTTTGGACTACGCGCTCCAGTTTCTTGTATCATGTTTATAATTCCAAGTTATCACCTTATAAAGACAAGATTAAAATGAGGTTGCATAGCATGTTTATAATTCTATTTCACTAAATCTCTAAAGCTCAAGACTTGCTCCTTTTATCTTAAGTGAGAATTTTAATCGTGAAAATTCTTTCAATATATAACTCGGCCTCATAATTAAGGTAGGCCCAAGGTGATTTTAAATAGCTACTGATTTAGTTCTATAATTTCTTTCAAGATTAACAAAAAGAATTAGTTTCTAAAAGAGTTTTAAGGCTTTGCAAAGATTTTATGGGAAACTAGTATCTTACATGTACTTAAAATATAATTTTAAGCAATTATGTGAGGTTCATATTCAGCCACTAATCTGAGTTTAGTACTACTGTATGATAATGGTTTAATATGTTTGAAGTTGTGATAATTATGGTTTATTGCTAAAGGAATGATTCTATGCATGTTAGAGATAAAACTAGCTTCTTAGAAAACCGTAAAAGCAAGATTTCTAGAACTTTAGAGAATGAAATTTATGCATTACTGTCAGACCTTTAGTGGCCTTAAGAACCAGATTTTATTATGTTTAGATAAGGGACAATGATTCATAATTGGTTTAGTAATTAATTTTAGCATCATAGGGAAAGTGGAACGAAAGGGTTAAAAACGTAACTTCTAGTACATGGTAAACCTTAAGAACAACTTACTATCTATGCTACCCCATATAGTCTAATAATGTTCTTAAGGCTTATAATTGATGGTAATGAATCCCTTAGATGCATAAGTAATTAGTTTGATAATTAAGGTTACTCAATTTTAGAGTTCGTTATTTGGGGAGCTTACTATGAGAATTTTAGATGACATCTTTAGATGTAACACCCTAACTTTCACCTCACACGCTCGAGTCGCATTTGGCTAGTTATTAGACGTTACGTCTTTTGTTTCAGAACTTGACTTATCTTTATTTAAAATACGGGTAATAAAATATGGCTAACTTTTTCTTTTTATAAAAAGATTTAAAATGCGAGCCGCGCGTGCGCATACATAATGATTAATACACACAAGATACAGCCAACATATACACATTATCGTAGCATATAGAAACAAGTCATGGAATAGTCACAACATAATTTATATTAACATATCATAGTCACATTATAACGACGATGCCCTTCGAACATGAGGACATCTCAAGATACTAAACATAACAAAAGATGAACATACACGAACCCAACACTAGTCATTACTATAACTTTACTAGACTAATCTTCGTGCTTCCGTTGAACCTCATAGGTGGGTAGCGTGGTTCCTAAACTTGCACCTCACAAAGGATCACGAACATCCACATTACTCGCCTCCTGAAGATAACACGGAATAAAGGAAAAGGGATGAGAAATCTATATAAGATTCTCATGGGCTTCCCAACTCTAACACAAGTGTCATCGTCATCGTCCCCAAGCCACTTCGGTCTTATTATGAAAGGTGTGCATGCATAAGATTCAATTTTTCATTTCTCAAGTTCTTTTATTCGAAGTGGGTGTCTTTTAATATGGGTCTTAATACATGAATGCAACATATATTCTATGTATGCATGGCAATACTTGAGCATGACAATACACATAGATAACACATATTACTTAATCAAAGCATCAATGAAACTTCAACGAAACATATGCATGTGCATCTTTTACTTTATCATAATTGAACTTGTGAGTTCCTTTCATAACTTTTCACTTTATCATTTTTCTCATTTTCCACCCTCGTCATAGCCACCAAAATCCATCCAACATGCACCCGGCGATTTTATCATAGCCACCAAAACTCCTAATCACCTATCGCCTAGGAATGAGCTCATCCTAACTAGCCGTCGCTAGATTTATATGGGAAAAATAGAAGGGGAATCATATCTTTCTTGGATCACCAATTACAACCCTAACTCGGGAAGTCATAATGGGATCATTTCCTCATTAACATATCTCTTTTCTTTCTGGAAATGCATTCAACTGGTTAGACCAGGACTTGTCCACTTTAGATATAGCTTCGACAACCATACCCCACAGGTTTACTTTCTCCTCATAATAGAAATGCGTCTCGGCATATAACCTTTACATTAACATATCTTTTCTTGGATACCCCGTACAACCCTTAACTTGGGAAGTCATAATGGGATCATTTCCTCATTAACATATTTTGTATGGATGCAACATGAGCGTACAATCATAATACATCATATAACTTATCATTTATGCAACATGAGCATGGAATCATCTTAAAACATATCATATACTTTTCTCATATGCAACGTTATAACATTTCAAGTAACATTCATCACGTTATATACATTTCAGTAAATAATCAAGTAAGACTTCAATACACATAGGCATTCTCATCATAATATCATTTCATCATATCATGTACATTCCCATTAAGTAATCATGTAACAAGGCAACATCACATAAGCATCCATATCATAGGTTCATCCCATTAAAATCAAAACACTCATTTCTGGCACATTTAGGTCCTGGTAATCGATTATAGGTTTGGTAATGGATTACCAAGACAAACATTTTTGAAAGAACATCATGGTAATAGATTACATGAACTTGTAATCGATTACATGAGTTTTAACTGGTCTGGTACGGAGAACACCTGGTAATCGATTACACCTCTTGGTAATCGATTACTATAACCCAGAATCTCATAAATTGCTTCTGGTAATGGATTACATAGCCCAGGATCGATTACCAAATCCCTTTTTAAAATAAACTTTCTAACATATTTTCAAGTATCCTTCCTTTCCAAAAACACTTTATCACACCTTTCTAAAAACTTCTTTGAAATCATTATCATATTTCCATAATTAAAAACCAACATTGTAACATAACTAAGAAATAAATCTCAACACTCATAAAAACAAACATAAAGGAACCTACTTCATATTCTTTATTTTATTGCTCATAGGCTTCAATCTAGCGTGATTTTAGAAGGCCACTACAACTTTAAGGTTGGCAAGGGTGGCTTAGAGCTTTGAAAACATGTGATTAAGTTCTTCAAACAACTTTTAGTGATCTACTTCACATTTATATCAAACTTTTTATAACAAAAGGAAATGGAAACCAAAACATTAAGGGGAAGAAGGAACAAGACTGAAAACTTCGAACAAGGAAAGGAAAGGAAACTGAAATCATTTATGGTCCAAGACCAAGTTTCAAGCTTTAAAGGTTTCATTGTGATGAACTCCAAGTCATCATCTAGAACTCTCATCATCAAGCTATCATGAAACATCATCAATGGCCTTGAACCGAAACATGTAAGAAAAAGAAAGAACTTGAAAGAAAACTCCTCAGTGGTGAAGAGGAAAGCTTGGTTCTTGAAGCAAGTTGAGAAGAACAACTTCTTCCTTGATGCTTGATGATTTTCGGCCAAGGCAAGGAGGCAAGAAGATGAGGTATTTCCTTGTGAGCTTGAAAAGGTGAAGAAAGGAAGGAACTCTTGAGTCTTGAGAGAAAAGAAAGAACTCAAGATTACTCTTTGAAGTTAATCTTGGCAAATGAACAAAATGCAACTAAGCTCATCCAAGCATGGTATTTATAGAGGGAATGAGACCTTGTGGCTGATTTGGGAGGAAGGCTTGGCCTCATGTTCCATGAGGTGAGAAGAAATTGCTTTATGGAGGCATGGTGAGGTATGGTGGAAAGTATCAGCAAGGCATGGGCAGAGCATGGGCATTTTTGTGTGTAAAAATAAATCAACATGTGAGGAATGGGGAGGGAATTTTTGGTCAGACTTTTCATTCAAGGGGGAGGAAAATCTCTCATTTAATTGTGGTTTAATGATGTGTTTAGGTGTGTCTTTGATTAGGCTTTTGATTAGGCATTTGTAAGCAAGTGTTTAGGTGATAAAATGGCTAATTAAGGTGGTTCAAGACTTGGTTAAGATGGTGGTACTAAGATTAAGAATCAAACCATACTTTAGTCAAATCAAATCATAGACACAATTCCATAATTTAAGGAATTGGAGAGAAATACTATTCATGAAAAGGTGACATAATGTCTTAAATTCAAGAATAGGATTTTGAAGCTTCTATTAAGCAATTCTTAGGTTCTAATTAACCTTGATTAATTATTTTGACCTTAGATTAGTAATTAGAATTTACTAATCTTTAATTAAGCCTAATATTGCTTAGGTTTCACTAATAATATCATCGGCAGAATGCACTTCACAGGGTAAAACGGTAATTTTTCACTGAAGCTGCCGGGCACAGCCAAGCTCCTGACATAAAAGATTACTTAAAAACATTATTTAAAACCTTTTGGTGAAGTGGGTTGCAACACGTAAAATGGTAAGGTTAACACAGGGCATTTTGGTAATTTCGCGCATCGGAGTTTCAAAACGAGATTCTTCTCCTTATACCACACATTGTAACATCCTAGTTTTCTTCAATATTAATGGGGAAAACTTATAATAGGAATATTGAGATTCTGGCAGGAAAGATTTGATGAGAAATAAACTCCATGAGGAGCACAAAAAAAAAAAATAGTACTGGGCCCAGGCCTCCAAACTACCTGAAAACTGGAATTCAGGACCCGAAGGTGCCCGAAGTTCAGAGAAATATGAGAATAAGATTAGGAATGTGTGGAACGAGATAATTTTATCCTAGAATTAAATTTCGGAGTAATCTGATTAAGTGAGATTGCGGCGTTACCCGTTTCGGAGAGTTTCGGTGTGTGGTTTAAACACCGAAAGACATTTCCATCACTACAACTAAATAATATTCCCAAATTAAGACAAGTGGAAGGCTAGGATTCGGTCTAGAAATCCAAGATCAAATCACCGTCCATCATAGCCTAGTCACCAAATTCATCATGATTTTCTACAAATATCTTGCCTTGCATTTATGACAAGCCTAGTCACTTGATCTTCTTAACCAAGCCATATTCATATTCGGCCATTTAGGAGAAATCAGAGCTTGGAAGTCCTCCATAGCCAAGAGCTTCACCTTGTGTTCATCTTCACAAAAACCCTAGCTTAGAATCATCAAAACCCAAATCTTCCTTCACAAAAATTGATCTACACTTCCACCTCTACAATTATAACCGATTGAAATTTTAAGACCCATAGTTCTTGCACATCCATCAGTGATCAGAGGAGGGTTTGAGGTTGTGTGGGGAGTTTTGGTTGTGAAGAAATCACAACTTAAAACAAGCTAGAGATAAGACTTGCTCAGCCTTTCAAGAGTAGGGTTTTCTGCTGCCCTTTTTGTGGAATTTTTCAATTCTGTTTTGGCTTGCCCTAATTCCAAAAATTTTGATGATTCTGATGGTTAACATATTGATATTGATGTATGAATTTTTGTGTTGGGTTTGGATGGTTTTAAAATGGGTTTTCTCCCAAATGAAATTGGAACTAGGTTGCTAGAGACAGAATTCTGCTCTGTAATCAGAATTTCTCACGAATTTTCTGGAAATTTTGTGGGTGGTTTCATGAGCCATGAAAATTATATGTTGTAGTTAAGCCCTTAAACTAAATACACGAATTTTCCTGGGGTTTAATTTAAGGTTTGATGCCTCAGAAAACTAGGAACCGAATTGTAACTGCTGTGTAAATTGTTGAGACTGAAGTAACAAACTTGCCAAATTTTTGATCATAGCAATTGATTGAGAAAGCTCCTGAAATTTTTACACAAGACTAATAACATGTTGAAATACCTCTGTGAATTTCCTTGTACCTTGATTCCATCGAATTCTAGGGTTAAATATTCTGAAAACACAAGTCTGGACCATGAATTTGTGACTTCTGACCACCAGATTTGCCTATTTTATGGAAGTGGCTATATAACTCTGATTGCCCTGAAATTTTTACAGGTTGTTTTAGACACATTGAAGTGTCATGTGAAATTTTCCTTAAGGGTGGAATGGTTGTTTGGTATGGTAACCAATTGTTGTACCTAAACTTCAATTCTGCCAGAATAATGAGATGTGAAAATGGCTGAAATTCTATGTTAGTATGTGCATATCTTCCTGTGTATATTTGAGACATATGGGAAAAACGAAACAAGGCTTAGAAAGAGTTGAGAGGGAAGGCAAAAAGAAGGACTTCCTAGAAAAGTTGTGAGTCGATAAACGTGGGCTAGGCATAGACCCTATGAGTGATCAGGAAATGGAAAAAAATGAAGTTCGGTGATCTCGAATAGGAATGAGCTCATGTAGGCGTCTATGGTCCTCTGTGAAATTGTGAATGGTAAATGTATATCCCCTGTGATGATAAGCTTCCCTATGTTGAGGAAATTGAGAAAGACATGAGAAATGGAGTTTCCTGATTATGCATATTATTACTCGATTGATTATTGCGATACTATCCTTAGTTCCAGGCCTACGGGTTTTCAAGATTTCTCTGTAGGTGTTTATATGAATACTATATATGCATGAGTTGTTTATCCCTATTGTATATTGTATATGGGGGAAACTACTCCTCCTAGAATTTTATATTATTCTCACCCCTGCGTTGTATGTATTTTATTGTTACAATTCGCAGATACCGTCCCACATGTTTTTCTTGTGATTTCGCAAGTGGGTGTGGCAATATGATC
>JAMLFY010000009.1:3612473-3663473 GCA_030441495.1 Dalbergia oliveri
TAAAGACCTTTTAAGGACCCATAACCATATGATAATTTTCTAAGTAATGTAGTGTTGTTTAGTTATGATAGTAAGCATAAACATTAGAGGAAATTATAGGCAATGATCCTTTAGGTGAAATAGATCCATAATGAAAGATAGTAAAATTAGAAGATAAGTTTAAGACCCTAAAGGCCAAAGCATAAGACACCATAAGATAGAAGGTGTAATGTGAAAAGAACCGAGTGGGAATACTCATGATGATGTGAATATGTTAATGCCATGAATATGAGACTCTATGTGTATTTGTGACATGTTGTTGTGATGATGTGGTATGCTTTATTAAGATGCATGATAATGCGAAATATGAATGAATTAGGAGGGTATGCTCAATGATTAAGAGATTTATTTGATTGAGAATTTCATGGGAACAACATATGTTATTTGAATTATGTGGCATGACTCAAATTTGAGGAAATTCAGAGTGTAGTCGTTATGTTGCTGAATTTCCATCAAATTTGAGGGACTTAAAGAAAGTTTGAAAAGAAAGATTTTATATGTGACATACCGAGAATGCATTTTTCTTGCTACCTGGAGAAGGAACCCGTGGGGTATGGTCGTGGAGCCATTCGAACAAACAATGTCACTAGTCTTAACTAATGATACATTCATAGACCAGACATATTCTTGCTACGATGAGGAGAGGTAAGGATAGGGCATCAACATTAGCCTACCAAAGTGGACAAGTCATTGGCTCTTAACCAAGTTGATGCATTTCAAAGAGGAAAAAAGTCCCATGATGGGTGATTTCTTAGGTCCTTGTACTTTGGAGTCGGGATTATTATTTTTATTCTGATGCGCTTATCAAGGATAAATAAGAACTAGTGACGACTAGTTAAGGTATGAGCTCATAGCCTAGTATCAGGGTCGGTTACTACTTACATACCATGATGTCACAAGTTTGAGAAACAGAAGATGTGAAGCATTTTGCTTATGAAAGAGAGAAGTTGATTATGAGAAAGTACATGTCACCTATATGAGAATTAGTTATTGATAGATGCTTTATTGGTTTGCTGAATAAAGTATTGACATGCCATCATGTCTTGCTATGCATACATGCATTAAGATTCATCATAAAAGACATGGACTTTGGATAATTACTTTTATGAAAACCTCATAAAGAACCTTTGCATGTTTAACCTTTTCATAATAAACCCAAGGTTCCTAGGGTTTAAACGATGACACTAGGATAGAGGATTCCCTTCGAGATTATTTAACAAGATTCTCCCCTCTTTCTCTTTCCTGTCACATTTCAATTTCTATGGCATCGTTCGTGATCTTCGTTGATACACCCATATGGAAGTGACTACGACCTAGACCATTAGTCTTACCATTTTAGGTCGTTGTGCCTGCGCATTTTGCATACATGGGACGTCCATTTGCATTCTGGTCTCCGTTTTACCCGACTTCTCCCTACGATGACTTGATCTTTGAGGATGTGACCCCATGATGAGTAGAATTTTCGTCCCGACCTTCGTCTTCAGCGGTGTGTGACTATCCAAGAGTACGTTCCCTCATACCTCGCTATGGGAAGGACCTGCGAGTTCCTCCCGAACCCTATCGGAGGGTTTCCGCCCTTCGGTGCCTTTGGTCGTCAGGGGTAGTGAGGACACGATCTCGCCGAGGCTTGTGAGGCATGTACGCAGCCAAGAGGCGCCCTCGCTGAGGGACTGCGCTTACCACCGCATGCCCACGCCCTCTTTGTTAGGCTAATCCGAGGAGCTTCGACAGCCGAGGCTACGTCTGCTCTGTCCGAGGATTAGCATCCGTAGGCTTTAGAAGGGGGGTTTGCTTTAGTTGTTGTATCTTTTGGGGCTTTCCATGTATTAGCCGTTTATTTCCTTTTTCTTTCTTGTATTCTCTGACCCAAGCTCTGCCCACTTATATGGGTATGACTTTATGCTTTCTATATTTCAGTTTGATGTACCAAACTACAATATTTAATATTATGATGGTTGTTTATATGGTTAAGGTGTTCTTTATTGCTTTTGTATTGCATGATTTATTTTCTATTCGCTTTACATTTTGCTTATGTTGCACGAATAACTCGCATTTTGTTTTATATATTTCAAAAAAAAAAAATTACCCGTATTTTCAGCTAAGTAATTTTACCAAACGAGTTTTAAGGGAAGTAATAATTAATAATTAATCTTAATACGTCCTAGGCGTGTTGGGTTAAATATTAGGGTGTACAGGCTTCACAAGCTCTTGTGACTACTAGAAAACTCTATTGTCACAAACCAAGTAGTTATTCATCGCTCTTAAGCTGAAACTTGAGAAGTCTTATATTAGCCTCTCCAAGCTAACCTAAGTATTCTTTAACTAGCCTTTACAAGCTAAACCAATAGCTCTCACTGGCCTCTTCAAGCTAAGCCGTGACTAGTAACACCTTCCTTTGCATTGCAAGTAGTTTTACCTTAGCCTTTCCAAGTTATCACACCAATCATTACTAGATCGAGGTTACAAGAGGTTTGTTTTAGGTTTGCCACTCAAACTAAACTACACTCAAGTTTTTTAAAATATACAATAACAAACCTAGAAAAAACTTGAATGACTTCTTTCTAGTGATTCTTTCTTGGAAGAACATGTTATCTATTAAGAATGTAGAAAGAATATTTTTATAAACAAGGAAACTTACTACAAGAAGTAATAAACTTCACAGAAAAGATGAGTGTAACACCTTAACTTTTAACCTCATACGCTCGAGTTGCATTTTGGTTAGTTATTAGTTATTACGCCTTTGTTTCAAAACTTGACTTATCTTTTAAAATACGAGTAAGGAAAATATGACTAAATTTTTCTTTTGAACTCCAAACTTAAAATGTAAAGTTGTACACATAGATACCAACTATTATACATAAGACATAACAGCCAAATACGCGTCATCATAACAATCATAAATAAACCATAGAGTAGTCACAACATAACTTATAGTATCATATCATAATCATAACATAACAGCAATGTCCTTATAAATATAAGGACACCTTAAGATACTAAATACATCAAGCAAGTTTAACTAACGCAAAACATGACTTTAAAAAGGCTAGACTAGTCTTCACGCTTCCACCAACCTCTGATCCAACTAGATAAGGTGATTCCTACACCCGCGCCAAGAAAGATCATGAACGACCTCAGTTCCTGCCCGAGACGAACACGAAGAAAAACAAAGGGGGTGAGAAACTATTCAAGATTTCAGGAGGGTCTCGGTTAACACAAGTGTCATCGTGTCCCCAAATGCCATTTCAGATTTCATTATGAAAGAGGTATGCATGCATAAAATTTAATTTTGAACTTCTCAAATCCTTTTATTTAAGTGGGTACCTTTTAGCATGAGTTTTGATGGTATGAACAACAAATAGCTTATGTATGCATGGCAATACCTTGAGCATAACGGCATATGTAAACAACACACATTACACAATCAAATGCACCAATGGAACAAAAATGAAACATATGCATATGCGTCTTTTACTTTATCATGATTGAACTTTCAAGTTCCTTTCTTAACTTTCCACCATACATTGCCTCCTAAAACCAACCATCTCATTGTCCCCCAATTTTTAACATGGTCATCAAAACTCCTCCTTACCCGATCGCTAGGAATAAGCTCAAACCTAACTAGTGTAACACCCTAATAATTAACCCAATACACCTAGGCAGGATTGATTAATTACTAGACTTTACTCTTTGCTTCAGTTCCTTAATCATGCTTTGAAAATACTTAGTGAAATTATGAGCCATTTTTTTTTAAACATAATTGAAACGTGAGCGCGCTTAACGTGAATGATTTAGCAAAATTTAAAAGACACATAGGAATTTACAAACATCACATCATAATATATTGGCTCCATCATGCAGCATCCATAATTACATATCATATAGATATTTTGCCTACCAACAGAATAAGACTAAGTGTAGGCAATCTAATAAAACATAAATAATATATGGATGGAAGGACATCCATTAATGGCACCTAGTAATAACACTCCAGGGATAGGGATAGATATCTAAATATACGAGTGAAACTAGCAGGATTCAAGTTCAGTCCTGAGACCTCAATGTGATTCACGAACGCTTCCTTCTATTTCTGAAGACGAGATGGAAAGAAAAATAGAGGGAGTGAGAAACTTATAAAAAGAATCTCAGTAGGGTACTCACCTCATGATGCATTGTGTCATCATCATCGTCCCAGGAACCTCGGGTTATTATGAAATAGTGAGCATGCTAAGATTGATTTATTAAGTTCGAAAATATACTTTATCGAGGTTCGTCGGTTTAATCATGCGTCTTATAATGCATCATAAACTTAGCATGTCATGTTTATAATGAACTTTTCCTTTCATATATAATAACATAGTTATGCATAAAATCACATCATATTCCTCATCATCATTTCATAATACTATGCATAGCAGAATATCATATTTCTCATCATCATCTCATAAATACTATGCATAGCAGAACATCATATTCACATAATGCATTTACTTAGTTTCTTAGGTGACTTAAAGTTACTTTCATCATCATTTTCCTGGGCCACCCTATACTTCACCCTTTTGGGAGTAATCTAGGTTATGAGCTCATACCTTGCTAGTCGTCACCAATACTTATCCCTTTTGATAAGTAAAATTTCTCTTACCCTTTTGAGAGAACAGACTAGGGGCAAGAATCACCTTTTCACCGCCTATAGTTTGACGGGTCCAAAGGATATTTTCTCATATATTTTGAGTCACCTTTAAGTCTTTGCATGTTATATCATAATACAATTCTTCATTCATAATCATCATAACATTTTCTCATTTATAGTCTTATGCCGAAATAATATATACCAACTGTAATCATGCATCTGAGATTCCCAGGAAAGAGGTGGGTCACAATGGACACTTAAATACCAAATCTTTCCTTAGTCAAATCTTTCCAAATTGCACTCTTACAGGAATACACTTTCTTCCAGGAATAGAATATGTCTTTATTTCATGCATAAGTTTTCATTGTTTGCAACAACAACTATAACATACAAACCAGGGAATCAATCAATGACACCAAATTCTTAATAAGCATCAAATCACATTTTAAGTACACATAAATTACTAGCTTCCCATAAAATTTTACAAAGTTTTAAAACTCCTTTAGAACTAATTCCTTTTGTTAAACTTGAAAGAAGTCATAGGACTTTAGGCCTAAATTACCATGGGACCGATTTATAACTTGAAAGAATGTTCATAATTAAATCTTTCACTTAAGATAAAAGGAGCAAGTCTTGAGCTTTAGAGATTTAGGTGACATCTTTGAATTATTACCATGCTATGCAACCTTATTTTAATCTTATCTTTATAAGGTGATAGCTTGGAATTATAAACATGATATGCAATTCCATTTCTTTATCTTTAAGATTTAAGGTGATAACTTAAAAATTAAACATGATGCAAGAACTTGTAATATAAACATGATGCAAGAAACTGGGCCGGAATTCGCATAAATGTAAGAGAGGAGAAAGAACCAACTGAGCCCTAGTCCGCATAGGACGTGAGGGGATGAGAATTACATATTTTTTAAGCTCCAATTCTCAAGACTTCTTAAAGAATAAATTCTTTAACTCCAATTATCTCATTTCTTTGCTTATGATTCATAAGCAAGTCTTTGAGCTCTAGGATTTTTAGGTGATGACATAAAATAAACATGCCATGCATTGACTCTTTTAGCCATTATAAAATAAAGTGAGAGCATAAAATAAACATGAGATGCAACTTCTTTATTATCTTTAGAGATTAAGTGACAACTTGAAATTTAAACATGAAATGCAAGCTTGGAAATTTAAACATGAATATGCAAGTTCATTTATTCATTCTTGAGAATTTAGTGATGACATAGAAAGTAAACATGGTTATGCAAGGCATAAACTTAAACATGGATGCAAGTTCATTTTATTTCTTTACTAGAGCTCCTCCAAGACTTTAGAGAAATATAAATTCAACCCAATATATCTTAGCAAGACAAAGTGAAAAATACATCTTTCAAGTTCTAAACTCAAGATCATAAAAACATCATAAAAATATTATTCTTTAAAGTTTTGCATCAAGTGGAACTTTCAAGCTTTAGAGGCCTAACTTGTGATGGATTCACAACCCACCCTCAAGGTCCTCATCATCAAGCCATCATCTTAGTCCCACCTAGGCCATATGGCTGAATTGTTCAAAGAAAAGGAAGAAGAAAACCAAATGGAAAAACTAGAGAAAATCCATGAAATCATCATTTTGAACCAAGAACAACACTTAGCAAAGCATAGAAATAAACTTAAAAACAACTCCCTACCTAATCTGATTTGAAGGAAAGGAAGAGAACTTGGTTTCCTTGAGTGAAATGAAAGAAAATATTCTTGAAAACTTGAAGAAAGAATTCAGCCAAGAGGAGGAGGAAATGAGAGCTTTTGGTGCTGAAAACTAGAATTTGTGTAAGTTATGAACTAAGCATCTAAACTATCTTCAAGCATGCCTATTTATAGAGATTTTGCAGCTCATAAATGGACAAAGGAAGAAAGAAATCTGACCAAAAATTAGAGAAAAAAATAAGGAAGAAAAATCATTTTGTTTGGTGGCTTAAAACATGGAATCATGTTTCCATGTTTTCATGATTCTTTGTTTTCATTCTTTGGATTTTTGTGTAATAATTTTCTGACTTATTACTCAATAATTTCGTGCATTACAGCCTTGTGGAAGAGGATTTTGTGTGTTCCATGTATTTTTTAGGTGTAGGCAAGGTATTCATGCAATTTAGAGAATTTACTTAAGGGTTTAAGTGAATTACTAAGCAATTTGGGTGTTTTAAGCAATTTTAGGTTCTAATCAATCTAAATAAATAATTTTGACTCTAGATTAGTAATTAGAATTTAATAAGCTTTAATTTGAGCCTAATATTGCTTAGGTTTGTGAGACGAATCAAAAATCTCAAAATTTGTAAAACTACAAAGAGAGGGCAAAACGGTCATTTTACTTAAAAATTGCCCGAGACCACTCAGCTTAACCAATGGTTAATCATGGCTTAAAAACACCTTTTAACACATTTTAGTGAGGTTCGGCTAGTTTACACAAATAAAAGTTAAAGGGAAGGGCATTTTGGTCATTTCGCGTCGAGCTCAAAATTAGGATTTTTCTCCTCTATTAACACACATAACACAAACAATCCCTTATTAACATCAAAACATCCCCTTGAGGATGGGTGGGGCCCACGATCCTCATTTTAGTAAAATAACCTCAGGCATTTTGGTCATTTTACACGTTAGAAAATGGGGTTTGCAATACTTCACGAATTGCTCCTAACTTCTCTTCTAACGTTATATTCCTTTATTAAGGATTGTTTGGTCTCAAATTTTATATAATATTTACCTACGGTAATTTTAATTCCTAATGATAGTAAAAATTACAGTAAAAATGGGGCGTTACAACTAGTCGTCACTCGATTCACATGGGGAAAAAGAAGGGAATCATATCTCTTTCTTGGATCACTTCACACAACCTTTAACTCAAAGAGTCCAGGAGGATCATTTCCACATTAGCATATCATATGAAGATGCAATATGAGCATGAAATCATAGGATATCATCAAACATATCATGTTTAGAATGCAAGACCATAACTATGTCATATTCTTTACTTTCGCTCACATGCAACTTTGCCATATATCAAGTAAAAGCATAACATGCCATTTGCATTCCAATCAACTAACCATGATAATACATAACCTTTCATACACATGACATTATTACTTTCACACGCTCTTTATACATCAAAAATATATGTTCACTCGATCACTTACTCACATCATATCTCTATCTTATAATATCTTATGCTTCGACCTTTACGGGTCTTAAACTTGTGCCCTAGTTATCCTAACACCCATTATATACCTTTGATGCACCTAAGGGATCACTACTTATAATTCTCTATAATTTTTATGCTTACTAACCCTTCCAAACAGCATTACATACATTGGGCATAACAAGGTTCTAATCTACATTTTTTACCCTTTCTAAGTTCCGTCTTTGCCTAAGGCTCTATATTCAATTCCTAAACCAATTATTAGGGATTCCTACACATATCCACTAATTATAAACCATTTTCCTTAAGTTCAATTATGCAGAAATAGAATTTATTTTTCTTGTGTCTAAGTGTTCTAGAATTTTCATTTTAAGTCCTTTCTAGTTACTTGTTCATTCCTAACTTCCAAATTGGTCCTTGCTTTACTCAAACATAACTTTACACATTTTAACACCATAAAACAGAATTAATATAGTGGCCAAAGGAACAAGGCAGAACTAAATATATAGCTCACATAACCACATAATTTCATGATTTAAATACATATAAGTTGCTAGTTTTCTCTTGGAACAATTTTAGGAACTCAAAACTCTTTTAGAAACCAATTCATCTATTAAAATCATATAAATTTTGGTGAGGTCAGTAGCTAAATTATTTCGTTTATAAATAGATTTAAAACATAAAATCTCGTTCAATATTCTTTAAGTTCACCTAAGCTTAGAAAAATTCCAAGACATAGGCTATGGTACTTATGATTAGATGAACTCATATCAAGTCCATCATCATCATCATAAGGCTGAAATGACATTCTAGAGATGCCTCCATTTTCTAAAACTTTATATAGGATACTTGGGCAAGTCTTTGAGCTCTAGAGTATTTAGGTGATGACATAAACATAAACATGTTATGCACTTTATTTTACTCTTCATTATAAAGTAAAGTGAGAGCATAAAATAAATATGAGATGCAACCCATTATTATCTTTAAAGATTAAGTGATGACTTTAAATCTAAACATGAAATGCAAGCTTGGAAATTTAAACATGATAATGCAAGTTCATTTATTTATTCTTGAGAGCTTAGTGATGGCATCAAAAGTAAACATGATATAAACTTAAACATGAGTGCAAGTTTGTTTTTATCTTAACTAGAACTTTGCAAGACTTTAGAGGAACAACATAGCCTTAACCCAATATATATCTTAACAACTTAAGTGGCTTTAGTTCTTAGCACCAAGTCTTCAAAGAAGTCTTTGGTTTGAACTTCATCATCAAGCTTAAGAAATGGACTAAGAAATGAACATCAACACATATCAAGACAAACATAAAAAGAACTACTCATATTCTTCATTTTATTGCTCATGGGCTTCAATCTAGAGTAAACTCTTAACGGTGACCAACTTTAAGGTTAGCAAGGGTAAGCTTAGAGCTTTTGAAAACATAGGATTAATTTTCTTAAACAAAACCTTTAGTAGGCTACTTAACATTTTTGTCAAACTTTGTTCAACTAAAAGAAATGGAAACTGAAATCATAGGAAGAAAAGGAAATGAAAAGTTACTCTCTATTTCCCGTGTACAATGACCAAATGCCCTTAGGTCATTTTACCCGGAAATGAGGATTCTGCCTCCATCCTTAAGGGGATGTTTTGATGTTGATAGGGGATTATATGTGTTATGTGTGGTAATAGAGTAGAAGAATCTCATTTTTGAGTTTGACGTGCGAATTACCAAAACCCCTATGATTGTGTCCTCTTTTATTGGTCCGTTAGCCGGACTTTATAAAAGATTTTAAATGATGCTTATAAGTGGTTTTTGATGTTTAGCAGCCAAGGTTTGAGAGTTTAGTGCAAAATTACCATTTTGCCCTAGAACGTGTACAGTGAGCCTAATGACGTAATTAAGCAAACCTAAGCAATATTAGGCTCTAATCGAAGATTAATTTATTTCGATAATTAATCTAGAGTCAAATAATTTATTAAGGTTAATTAGAACCTAAGATTGCTTAGTTAAACTTTAATTACATTCCTTGATTCAAGATTCCTAGTCTTGGAATCTTAAATAGTATTTTCTCTCCAATTCCTTAAATTAAGGAATTGTGCCATACCTCATTTGACTAAGAAAATGAATTTAATTTGTTAATATAGTATGACCACTCCCTAATCAAGTCTTGAACCACCTTAATTAACCATTTTCTCACCTAAACACTTTCTTACAAACTCCTAATCAAAACCTTAATCAAAGAAACACCTAAACACATCATTAAACCACAATTACATGAGCAAATCTTCCTCCCCTTGGCTAGAAATCTGGCCGAAATATCCCCTCCCATGTGTAGCACATGGTGAGTTTGTTTCACTCAAAGGCTATACTTCAAGCCATGCTTTGCCATATCTCACCATGCCTTCAACCATGCTCACAACCATAGCTTTGTAAGAGATATTTCCTCCTCTTCCTCCTCCAAAAAGGGCACTGATCCCTTCCCAAATCAGCCTCCACATTGCAAATTTTCTATAAATATCAAGCATTGGAAGACTTGGTTGGTCTTTGGATCATTTTCCAAGTTCAAGCATTCTTGCATTTTCTCTCATTTCCTCTCAAATTACCTCAACTTGGCCGATTTCTTCCTTCAAGTTTCAAGAGGATTTTCCTTCTCCATTTCATCAAGAACTCAAGCTTTCTTTCATCCTTTTCAAAGACTTCATTAGGTAAGGGTTTTGTTTTAAAGTTTTTACTTGTTTTCTTTAAGAAAAGTTCTAGTTTTCTCTTGGTTCAAAACTCTTTTCCTCTTCTCTTTCATTTCGGCCATGAGGCCTTTTTTGAGAAGAACTTTAGCTTGATGATGAGGTTTCAAGATAATGACTTGTTGTTGTCATGTGAGAAACCTCTAAAGCTTGAAACAACTTGGTCTTGGACCATACATGCTTGTGTTTCTTTCTTTTCCTTGGTTTTATTTTCGGTTCATTTTCCTTTTTCCCTTGAATGATTTTGGTTTCCTTCTCCTTTTCCTTTGAGATTTCAGTTTCCTTTTCCTTTATTTGAACAAAGTTTGCTAAAAATGTTAAGTAGATCACAAAAGTTTTGTTAAGAAAATTAATCCTATGTTTCAAAGAGCTCTAAGCTTACCCTTGCCAACCTTAAAGTTGGTCGGCCGTTCTAAGAGTTTTACTCTAGATTGAAGCCCATGAGCAATAAAATAAAGAATATGACTTAGTTCTTGTATTTTGTTTAGACAAAGTGTTGAGCTTTGTGTCTATTTTCTTGAGCTTGATGATGAAGTTCATAATCAAAGACTTCTTTGAAGTCTAGGTGCTAAGAACTCTAAAGCTCACTTTATGTTGTTAAGATGCATATTGGGTTAAGGTTATGAAGTTCCTTTAAAGTCTTGTAAGAGCTCTAGTTAAGATAAAATGAGTTGCACACATGTTTATATTTATGCCTTGCATAGCATGTTTATTTTGATGTCATCACTAAACTCTCAAGAATAACTAAATGGACTTGCATTATCATGTTTAAATTCCAAGCTTGCATTTCATGTTTATATTTCAAGTCATCACTTAATTTTAAAGATAATAATGAGGTTGCATCTCATATTTATTTTATGCTCTCACTTTACTTTCTAATGAAGAATAAAATGAGTGCATATCATGTTTAAGTTTATGCCATCACTTAAACCTCCTAGAGCTCAAAGACTTGCCTAAGTATCTTGCATAAAGTTTTAGAAAATGGAGGCATTTCAAGGAATGCCATCTTGGCCTTGTGATGATGATGATGGACTTGGATGAGTTCATTTAATCATAAGTGTCCATAGTCTAAGTCTTGGAATTTTTCTAAGCTTAGATGTACTCAAGGAACTTTATGAACAAAGTTTTATGTTTTAAATTCATTCATTGAGCTAAATAATTTAGCTACTGACCCAGCATACTTTTTTATGATTTCAATGAGATTTATTGGTTTCTAAAAGAGTTTTGAGTTCTAAAATGATTCCAAGAGAAACTAGCAACTTATATGCATTTAAATCAAGTGATTATGTGATTCTATGAATCTTATGTTTTTGGCTCTGCCCTCTCATGTTTGGCCACTGTATGAATTCTGTTCTAAGGTGTAGAATGTGTAAAATTTTGTTTGAGTGAAGCAAGGAACATTTTAGGGAAGTTAGAAAGAACAAGTAACTAAAAAGAACTTAAAATGTGAATTCTGGAACACTTAGAATGCACAAACTTGTAATTCTGTTCCAGCATAATTGGACTTAGGGAAAGTGGTTTATAATTAGTGGATATGTGTAGGAATCCCTCATAATTGGTTTAGGAGTTAATTATAGAGCCTTAGGCAAAGACGAAACTTAGAAAGGGTCAAAGGAAGATTCTAGGACCTCGTAATCGAATAATAAAATTCTGCCCAAAATAACTAGAGCTGTTTGGTTATGTTATAATTCATAAACATTAGAGAAAATTATAGGTAATGATCCCTTAGGTGTTATAAGAATCCATAATGAAGGATAGGATAATTGGAACACAAGTTTAAGACCCGTAAAGGCCAAAACATAAGACACCATGAGATAGGAGGTGTGATGTGAGCATGAGGCCGAGTGGATATACTCATAATGATGTGAATATGTTAATATCATGAACTTGAGGCTATATGTATATTTGTGGCATGTTGCTATGATGATGTGGTAAGCGATGTTTACAATGCATGAGAATATATGATATGTCATATGAGGTTCTATGGTCACATGCTCATGTCGCATTCATACAAGATATGATAAAGAGGAAATGATCCCATTATGACTTCAGAGTTAAGGGCTGTAGGGTGATCCAAGTAAAGAGATATGTTTCCCCTTCTTTTACGCCGTATGAATCTAGCAACGGCTAGTTAGGATGAGCTCATTCCTAGGTGATGGGTGATTAGGAGTTTTGGTGACCATGTTAAAATCAGGAGGCATGTTGGGTGGATTTTGGTGACCATGATGAGGGTGGAAAAAGTTATGAAAGGAACTCACGGAGTTCAAGTATGAAAAAGTAAAAGACGCACATGCATATGTTTCATTGATGCTTTGATTACGTGATATGTGTTATCTACATGTGTGTCATGCTCAAGTCCTGCCATGCATACATAAAATATCTGCTGCATTCATACCATGAAGACTCATACTTCGGATAATAGGATTTGAGAAATTAAAATTGAACCTATGCATGTATACCTCTTTCATAATGAAACCGAAAGTGGCTGGGGCGATGACGATGACACTTGTGTTAAAGTCGGAGCCTACTAGAATCTTGTATAAGTATTCTCACCCCTTTTGTCTTTCCCTCTGTGTTGTCTTAGACGGGAATGATGCGGATATTCGTGATTTTCCTTGAAGCGCAAGCGTAGAGTTACGCACATCGGATCAAAGGGTGCAATGGAAGCTTGAAGACTAGTCTAGCATGTTTATTATTATGTTTAGCGTTAGTTAACCTTGCTTGATGTATCTTGTATCTTGAGGTGTCCTTATAACAAGGGCATCGTTGTTTTGTTATGATTATAATATAATACTACAAGTTATGTTGTGTTTATTCTATGGTTTATTTATGATTGTTATGGTGAAGTATACATGGTTGTTATGTTTCTTGTTTAGAAGATGGTCCCTATGCACATGCACGGCTCGCATTTTAAATCTTAAGTTCAAAAAGAAAAATTTAGTCGTATTTTTAGTACTCGTATTTTAAAGAAAGCCAAGTCAAGTTTGAAATGAAGATGTAACCGCTAATAACTAGCCGAATACGACTTCAGCGTATTAGGTGAAAGTTAGGGTGTTACAAAAACCAAAATCTTGCACAAAGAAAAAGAAAAGGAAAACCGAAACTATGTATGGTCCAAGACCAAGTTTTTCAAGCTTTAGAGATTTTCTCACATGGCATCACAAGACCATTATCTTAAAACCTCATCATCAAGCCAAAGTTTTTCTCATCTCAAGGCTCTAAGGCCAAAAAAGAAAAGAGGAAAGGAAAAGCTTGAAAACCAAGAGAAAACTAGAACTTTTCTTAAAGAAAGCAAGTAAAACTTTGAAAATAAACCCCTACCAAAGATATTTTTCTTTAAAAGATTGGAAGCTTGGTCTTGAAACAAGATGAGAACAACAATTCCTTCCTTGAAGCTCAAAGGAAATCGGCCAAGAGAAAGGAAAAGGAAGAAAGGTTTACTTTGAGTTTTTGATCTTGAGAATGGAAAGGTTATGTGTTTAGAGGAAGATTTATGATGTTTGTGTTTAGGAAATGGTGGAGGAGGATGATTCTTTGAAAGGATGAAGAAGAAGTAAAAGAAGAACTTTTAGAACTCAAGGAAAGAAAACTTGAAGCTTTGCAAAAGTGAGCAAAATGTTACAAGCTTTCTTGGTTGCCTATTTATAGAAAATGAAACACAATGGAGGTGCATCCATGGAGGAGTGGCCGGTTGCTTTCTTGGAGGAAAAAGGAAGAGAAAATATCTTTTTGTAAGGTATGGCTTTGGGTATGGCTAGGTAAGGTGCAAAGCATGGTCCAAAGTATGGCTAGGTATGGTTCTTTAAGCTTATTTTATTTGAATTTCAACATGTGATGGATGATTTTGGCGGAGGTGTGGCTGATTGTATTAAGGCCTAATGGGGAGAGAAAAATCTCATCTTAATGTTGGTTTAGGTGTGTGTTTAGGAGTTGATTTGGTTAGGACATGAATTAGCAATTGTAAGTAAGTGTTTAGGTGAGATAATGGGTAATTAAGGTGGTTCAAGACAAGATTAGAGAGAGTCTTGCTTGATTAGTGCAAATCCACCTTTATTAGGAAGGAATCTCATCATGTGACAACTTCCATGATTTAAGGAAATTGATCGGAATCTTACTATTCATGAAAATATGACATAAAGTCTTAAATCAAAGAAAAGGATTTTGAGTTTCTCTAAGCAATCTTAGGTTCTAATTAATCTTAATTAATTATTTTGACTCTAGATTAGTAATTAGAATTTGCTAATCTTTAATTAGAGCCTGATATTGCTTAGGTTTTGCTAATCATATCATTAGGCCCAAAATGCACTAAGCTAGGGGCAAAATGGTAATTTTTCACAAAAACCGCAGGGGCCACCCGGCTTTACCAGCCATTAAACATAACTTAAAAACATCATTTAAAACCTTTTGGTGAAATTCGGGTTAAGTCGGCACACAAATCGGTTAAAAAGCCGCAAAGGCTTTTTGGTAATTTCGCGTCGTAACTAAAAAATGAGATTCTTCTCTCTATATCACACACAACATATATAATCCCCTATTATCATCAAAACGTCCCTTGAGGATGGGATCGCGATCCTTATTTTCGGGTAAAATGACCTCAGGGGCATTTTGGTCATTTGTACACAGAAAATCGGGCGTTATAATGAGGAAAAAATTCTCCAAGTGATTCAGCTCTTGTACCACATCAAGATCTCTCTTGTGAAAGCTCAACATTTCTATTTATAGATGGTCTTCCTTTATGATTGTTGCCTTGATTCTGTTGTCCAAGTGACACGTGTGATCATTTGTTTGTGTCTTGGAAAAGCAATCTAGATGAGTACCTTCAAAAGCTATTGCAGAAGCCGTTGTAAAACAATGGTTTTTGAGACTACCTTAGAAACTTTTTTTACTTTCTAACGAGGTTTCTGAACATTTCCTTCTATAAGCTGGAGTGTTGACCAAGTTGACAAAACGATGACATGCTAGTTTGTAACTGGTTTTGACTTCAAATTTGAATTTCAAATTTTCTCTCTTTTTAGGTAAGTGCAACGTTTTGTTGTGAATTGCACTTTTTGAGTGGTATCAATTCCTTGATATGTCTTCAGTCTTCTAGTCTTCAATCAGTACTTATTGAAGATAAAAGGATTGCGATCATGATTATTGAAGGTTGTAAAACACCTTAGCTTAAGGGATAAAGAGATATCTTCACTTTAAGTGTACTTTCTGAAGTCCAATGCTACTTTCTAAAGATAGGTGCCTTGGTTTCTTGTACTTGTTGATTTTCTTCAACCCGTTAGGCGTTTGTATGCCCATTTCACGATATAATTATCACTTTCATTTAGTTCTCATCTCTGTAAACAAGATAAATCATGTTTGCACATGTAAAGTGAAATTATCTTCGCTATAGGAGTTGCATTATGCTAACGATATAACATGTTTGCTACTTCAAGAAACTCAAGGTAGACATTAGCCATTCTTCAAAATATTTTCCTTAAATTGGTTTTGTTGTCATTCAAAACATACTATATTAACGCTTTCTAAAGGGTTGTGGAGCTTACAATATTCTAAACATGACCTTTATTATGATGAATTACTTGCTTTATATGATGAATTGCTTGAAAACAATCAGACCCTATCCTCTCACTATCTCAATCTCAAAAAGAACCATTAAAAAGTGGTTCTAGAACTTGAAATAGCCAAGACAGGTTTTGATAATCTAAGGCTTGAGAAGGAAGAGATCAAAGGAGGAAACAATTTTTTAAATGTTAAGCTCAACGCCTTAGACTTGAAGTCACTGAAAAAAATCAAAAAACTTAGAAAGTAATTTCTGAACTTAAAAGGACTTCAAAAATTCTCAAATCTCATCTGGAAAAGATGGTTAATGGCTCCAAGAATCTTAAGCTGATGCTTGATGGTCAAAGGCCATATTTTTAGAAGACATGGTTGGGTTATGAGAGTGAGCTAGATGAGAAAGGAAAAGTAATCTCATTAAAGAAAGTCAAGAACAAAGTATCTTGTACCTTCTGTCACAAGAAGGAACACCCGCTTGACAAATGTTTCATGAGAAATAAATCTATAAAATAGGTTGGGAATCCTACCTGAGAAAAACTAACCCAAAAGGACCTAAGAAAGTCTAGGTACCTAAAGTAAAAACTATTTTGTTGCATGTATGTCTAGAACACACATTAACAAAGACTCTAACACCCAAATTTATTCAAAAATTAATTTGAAATTTATTAGTGAGAATTTCAAAAATCTAATAGTCTTAGCAATAATGAAGACAACCCAATGAATGTGTTAAAAAAAAATTGAGCCGAGCATGAATAGTGATTTTCAAGTCGAGGTGAATAGTAACTTTGAAACTGGGCTAAGGATAACAGGAGCAAGAGGAAACTAGACCCGAAATATAGTATTAAGCTTAGGCCCATGTAAATATATTTTAAGTTTCTAGGTATGGTATTTTACCCATTCTGTAGAGTTTTGATGTGTGATTTTTAACAGTAAAAGTTACTTGGTGGCTAAGTAACCTCTACCAACCACATCTTGTCAAGTGGATGACAAGGATTGAAATTTGGAAAGAAAGTTTTAATCATGGCCTTTCATTTATTATTATTTTACTTGGGAGCCAATATCTCATTCGGTAAAATTTAATATGCGATTTTAACATGAAAAAGCTATTTGCTCACCAAATTAAATTGAGCCACTTATCTTGAGCCAAGTGGATGGCTAAGATTCATTCTTTGACAAAGAAATCAATCCTAGCCATTCATTTAATTTCTTTTTCAAAAAGAATGAAAGAAAAGTTTGAAATCAGATAAATACTACCACCAAAATTAGGATAAACACAATACAACCAACCTTATCACTCTATCATCATCATTTTTTGGCTAGCCCCCAAGAAACATATCCTCTATTTTTGTTTTCTCTCAAGGCTTCAATCTTGCTTCAAAATGCCCAAAACCTTAGTTTTAAATCACTAAAACCCCAAATCTCCTTCATAAAACTTATTCTACTCATCTCTATTCTCCACCTTTAGATAACATACCCCACTGTTGGAGAAAGGGTTTAATGTTGTTTGGAAGGCCTTGAAGTGAAAAACCATTTTTGGAAGATCCTTTGGAGTTAGAAGCCTTAAAGCTTCACAAGTAGGGTTTTTGTACCTCTTTTTGTTTCAAATTTGTTTCTATAATTTAGTTACTAATTTAACTTGATATTTTTTGTTGTGTTGGTTGATAATATATAGATATTTATGGTATAATTTGGTGGAGTGTTTGGATGATATTAGAAAACCCTTTTGGAAAAATAAGTTTTAACCTAGGTTGCTGGAATTCTCAAATTTTCATAGACAGAGTATGGTTTATGATTTTTCATCAGTATTTGTAGATGGATTTTTCAGTTGAAATTTTTATATGATGATGCTAACATGTTGAGGTGTTTTCATTATTTTTCTTGGGTCATTTTGAGTACTTTTACTAATTTCTAAATATAAAAAATTGATACTATTAGGGTTGTTGTCTAACAGGCAATTCTGAAGCTCTAAAATTGTCTAATTTTGTTACCATACAAATAATTGAATTTGAGCTTAAAATTTTTATAAGGTCTTGAGGACATCTTGAAGTCCAACCTTGAATTTTTTAGGATTTTATATGTTCATTTGATATGGTAATAAAATTGGGAATTTAGGTTATTGTTTGTAATTAGAAAGTTTCTGACCTTCAAATTTGTACAATTTTGTTAATATAGCTAGAGAACTATTTTTACTCTGAAATTTTATAGGATCCTATGGACATATTGAAGTGTCATAGATAAGTTTTATAGCCTTGAAATTGGTTTCTTGATATGCAAACTAATTTTTGCTACATAGGTGTGAAATCTGTCAAAGTGTTGGAATTGTACCAATGCTTTGAATTAATGATATAATGGCATTTGGTTCCAGTATGACATGAATACTTGATTGTGAATATTTGAGCATGTGACTTGTGATATATAAATGCATGCTAGAGGAACTAAAGATTGGTTTATGAGGCATGATTGAAATTACATTGTGAATGAATGTGCTTTATGCATGCATTTGGAAAAAGAAAAGCACATGATGCATATATGTGACAAAAGAGAATGCATGAACTTCAATTGTGCATGTTCTGACATATGGACAAAATAGAAATAAGACTTACATTGAATGAGGAGAAGGCAAAAAAAGAACTTTCCTAGAGATACCATGAGTCGGTAGACGTATTGGCTAGGAATAGATCTATGTGACACTGAAAAGCAAAAAATGAAGTCTGATGATCACGTATAGGAATGAACTCAATCTTAATAAGCGGTCTATTACCCATGGGTAGTGTTATCCACTCCAGATATCATTTGGTATGAACTAAGTCTTTCCTATGTCTATAAAAAAAGAATAATGCATGGAATTGAGTTCTATGACCACAAGTAAAACCAGGACACTTTAAGATAATTTCACTGCATTTATCATATGCATACTTATGCTATTTTGAATTGTCTACCTAGGATGATTTACTATGTGTTTGAACATTATGATATATGTGTATTAAGTGATTGAGTGCTAAAAGAAACACTGTAACACCCTAATATTTAACCCCAATACGCCTAGGACGTATTCAAGATTAATTATTAGTTATTACTTCTCTTTAAATTCATTTACAAAATACTTACGGAAAATACAGGTAAATTTTTTCTTTTGAAATGATTGATATAAACAAAGTGCGAGCCTTTGCGCATAACATATATACAACGTAAAGCGGAAGAATACATAAAACATACATAACATAAACATATAAATAAAACATCCAGAACATAAACATTAAAGAACACATCCATCATGAAAACGTTCCTCATCACATTAGTTAACATAGTTTAGTACATCACTACAGAAATATAAAAGAAACATAAAGTCCTACCCATACTAGTGGGTAGATCTTGCCGTACAACAACATAAAATAAGAAACATAAAAACAAATACATGAAAACAACCCCAAAAGATACTCCCTACAAAAGCAACCCTCCTCTAAAACCTACGGACGACGCAAATCCTCGAACGGAGATTTGTAGCCTAACTTGAAGCTCCTCGGATGTGGCCCATCGAAGAGGGGATGTGGGCATGCGATTGGCGAGCGACGTGACCACCTCGGTGAGGGCGTCTCTCGGGCTGACGTCACGCCTCATAGGCCTCGGCTAGGAGGTGTCTCCTCGCTACCCTCTGGCGCCAAAGGCACCGAAGGGCGGAATCCTCGGAATACGGTGGCCGGATGAGTCCTCGGAGGTCCCTCCCGCAGCGGTGTATGAGGGACATGAACTCCGGATGGTCACACAGGCTAAGGACGATGGTCGGCTGCGGCGGTTCTACTCGTCTCGAGGTCGTGTCCTCTCAAAAATCATGTCGTCGCCGAAGAGGAGGTCGGAGTGAATGGAAGCTAGAGACTAGAAAGGCAAACGGGCATCCCATGTATGCAAAAATGCGTATAGCACAACGATCCTCGAAGTGGTAGGGCTGATGGTCTGGATCGTAGTGCAGCTCCCACACGGGTGCGTCAACAAAAATCATGAACGATGCCATCGATGTCTGAAGACGTAACGGAAAGAAATAGAGAGGGGGTGAGAATCTTGCTAAAGAATCTTAGTAGGGAAATCCTCTATCCTAGTGTCATCGTTTACGTCCCAGGAACCTTGGGTTTATTATGAAAAGGTTAAGCATGCATAGGTTCATTATGAGGTTTTCACAAAGATATTTATCCAAGGTCCATGTCTTTTATAATGATTCTTAATGCATGTATGCAACATAATAGTTCATGGATGCATGACAGTACTTTAGGTAAATCAAACAAATATCAAACAACATATAAGTGGCATGTAACTTTCTCTTGAACATCTTTCCTTTTCTCATACTGGTGACACCAATCATAATAGTAACCGCACCCCTTTAACTAGGCTATGAGCTCATACCTTAACTAGTCGTCACTAGTTCTTACTTATCCTCTTGATAAACGAATCATAAACATAATCATATTCATCATAATCATCATAATCCCGACTCCAGAGTACGGGTAGGGGCCTAAGGATCACCCATCATGGGACTTTTTCCTTCTTCGAAACGCATCGACTGGTTAAGACCATCGACTTTGTCCGTTTTGGCAGGCTAATGTCTATGCCCTCACGGTTTTACCTTCTCCTCAGGAGGAGAAGTACGTCTCGGTGTGTCACCTTAAACATCATATATTTTCCTTCTTCGAAACGCATCGACTGGTTAAGCCAGCGACTTGTCCGCTTGGAGGCTAATGCCTATGTCCTCACGGTTTTACCTTCTCCTCAGGAGCAGGAGAATACGTCTCGGCATGTCACCGTAAACATCATATTTTTCAAAAACTTTCTTATGTCCCTCAAATTTGACGGAAATTCGGCGGCATAACAGCTACTCTCCAAATTTCCTCAAATTTGAGTCATGCCACATAATCTCGTCACATGCATCATTTTCATGGAACTTTCTCAATTCAATAACTTGCTAGTTCACATGAGCATATTCCTCAATTTCATTCATAGTTAGAAACCTTATGCATCTTAAATACAACATTTCATCATATCACCATATCAAATCATACACATAAAGTTTCATGCTCAAGGAACTAACATAATCACATCATCATAAGTGTGCTTGAGGTTCATCATCATAATTATACTCTCTCGGCCACCTATCTCATAGTATCTTATGCTTTGACCCTTACGGGCCTTAAACTTGTATTTGCATCTTTATTACCCTTAAGAGGTTAACACTTAACTGTTCTCTAAGATTTGAACTCACTAAAATTCCATACAGCACTGCACATGAAAGGGCAAAAAATATCATTTGTTTAAGGGCTCTAAAATCTCCATTCGTGACCCTTTTAAGATCCGTCTTCGCCTAAGGCTCCATAATCAATTCCTAGACCAATTATGAGGGATTCCTAGGCATGTTCTCTAAGTTATAAACCATTTTCTCAATCTAACTAAGCTGGAACAGAATTATGTTTTGCCATGTCTAAGAGTGCTAGAATTTCCATTTTAAGTTCTTATCATCACCTTAAACTTAGAAATCAACACCTAATCATTTATGAAGGGATTTTGTACATGTCTTACTAATTGTGAATCATTTATCCTTGAATTAATCATGCTAGAATAGATTTGCATTTCTATGCATTAAGGTGTTCTAGAATTCTCATCTCTAATCCCTTTCAAGTTACTTACTCTTTTCTAACTTTTCTAAATCGATTCCTTGCTTCACTCAAACATAGCTTTACACATTTTTAACACCTTAGAACAGCATTTATACAGTAGCCAAACATAGGGCAGAACCAAAATCATAAGCCCATAAAGTCACATAATCTCTTGAGTTGAAATGCATATAAGTTGCTAGTTTTCTCTTGGAACATTTTAGGAACAAAAGGTGTTATGGTAATCGATTACATGTTCCTAGTAATCGATTACCAAGAGCTAAATTCATTCTGGGTTCAAAAAACGGGTAATCAATTACATAGGATGGTAATCGATTACTTAAGTTTAAGTATTTTCAGAAAAATAAAGAACATAGGGGTAATCGATTACACTATAGGTAATCGATTCCAGGGTTTCCAGAACAGTTCTGGGCATAAAGAACAGTGATAATCGATTACATTGCCTCTGGTAATCATTACCAAACCAAAAGTCCTTCAAAACCCTTCTGGTAATCGATTACATGGATGGTAATCGATTACCAGAACCGGAATTTGAGAAAACATGATTTTTAACACATTCCAAGCTATTTGAACACCTTGAGACCTCATAAAACGGTTTTCCAACATTTTCCCGAAATCATTCATGCTTTTCACAAAATCAAACCATTATTGAATCATACTAAAACTCATCCATTTCTTTTTTACTAGAGTTCCCTTTTAGGATACTTAGGGAAAATCTTTGAGCTCTAGAATATTTAGGTGATAACATAATCTTAAACATGCTATGCACTTTATTTTACTCTTCATTAGAAAGTAAAGTGAGAGCATAAAATAAATATGAGATGCAACTTCATTATTATCTTTAAGGATTAAGTGATGACTTCAAATATAAACATGAAATGCAAGCTTGGGAATTTAAATATGGTAATGCAAGTTCATTCATTTATTCTTGTGAAATTAGTAATGGCATCAAAATAAACATGAGATGCAAGACATAAATTTAAACATGAATGCAACTTATTTTAGAGGAACATAAACCTCAACCCATTATGTATCATAAGGCAAGCTTTAGAGTTCTTAGCACCTAGACTTCAAAAAGTCTTAAGGTTTGAACTTCATCATCAAGCTTAAGGAAATAGACACAAAGTTCAACACTTTGTCTAAACAAAACTACAAGGACTAAGTCATATTCTTTATTTTATTGCTCATGGGCTTCAATCTAGAGTAAAACTCTTAGAATGGCCAACCAACTTTAAGGTTGGCAAGGGTAAGCTTAGAGCTATTTGAAATCATGTGATTAATTTTCTTTAACAAAACTTTTGTGATCTACCTTTACATTTTTCGTAAACTTTGTTCAAACCAAGGCAAAGGACCGAAATCATGAGAGGAGAGAAAAGAAAACCACAAACTTTATCAAGGAAAAAGAAAGAAATCAAGGCATGTATGTCCAAGACCAAGTTGTTTCAAGCTTTAGAGGTTTCTCACGTGACAACAACACGTCATTGTCTTGAAACCTCATCATCAAGCTCATGTTTTCTTTATGAAAGGGCCTCTTGGCCGAAAATGAAAAAGGGGGAGGAAAAAGATTTTAAACCAAGAGAAACTAGAACTTTTCTTTAAGGAAGACAAGTAAAAACTTGAACATAAACCCCTACCTAGAGAAGTCTTGAAGAGATATGAAAGAAAGCTTGAGTTCTTGATGAAATGGAGAAGGAAAATCCTCTTGAAACTTGAAGGAAGAAATCAGCCAAAGTGAGGAAGTTTGAGAAGAAATGAGAGAGTTTTTGTAAGAAGTGTAAACTTAACAAATGAACCAAAATGTGACAAGGTTCATCAAGGCTTGGTATTTATAGAAATTTTCAACAATGAGGCTTCCATGGGGGAGGAGGAACGGCCACATTGAGGAGGAAAGAGAGAAGAAATATCTCTTACAAAGGTATGGTTGTAGGCATGGTTAAAGGTATGGTGAGGTATGGGCAAAGCATGGGCAAGGTATAGTGGAAAGCATGGCTCTTTGGTGTGTAAAATAAATCAACATGTGGGGAAAATGGGGAAGGATTTTCGGCCAGCCTCATCAGCCCAAGGGAGAGGAAATTGTTTCATCTAATTGAGGGTTAAAGGTGTGTTTTTTATTAGGCTTTTGATTAGGAGTTTATAAGAAGGTGTTTAGGTGAGGTAATTGGTTAATTAGGAAGGTCAAGACTTGATTAGGAGGGTAATCTTACTAGATTAGTAATTTAAAATAATTCCTTTGGTCAAATGAGGTATGGCACAATTCCTTAATTTAAGGAATTGGAGAGAGAAAACACTATTCAAGATTCCATGACTAGGAATCTTGAATTAAAGAATGCAATTAGAGTTTATCTAAGCAATCTTAGGTTATCAAATAAGCATGTTATCAAATAAGTAAATATGCTCCAACCAGTATGCCAAAAATTAAGGACAGGCTTAACTAATGCACATGTTATGCATCAACAAGATATACAAAATGCACCAAAGGTCATCATAAACACAATTAGACAATCCAACATAGCATTATACATTAGCTAATAATCCAAATCAGTAGCCATAATTCATTTCCAAGTGACTAGATTTTCTTAAAATTATTTCAAGGTATTGAAAACAGGAAGCCTTAATATAAAGTAAAACTCAATGTAGGCCTATTGTCATTATAAGGTTGAAATTACATGTTAGAAATATATCCATGGTTAAAATCTTCATTTAAGATAAAAGGAGAAAGTCTTGAGCTTTAAACATTTAGGTGATAACTTGGGAATATAAACATGATATGCAAGGCTTGGAACATAAACATGATATGCAACTCAATTGTCTTATCTTTAAGAATTAAAGTGATGACTTGAAATATAAACATGATTATGCAAAGCATGGGAATTAAACATGATATGCAAGGCTTGGAACATAAACATGATATGCAACTCAATTGTCTTATCTTTAAGAATTAAAGTGATGACTTGAAATATAAACATGATTATGCAAAGCATGGGAATTAAACATGATATGCAAGTCCATTTTCTTATCTTTTAGAATTTAAGTGATAGCTTGAAATATAAATATGATTATGCAAGACTTGAAAATTAAACATGATATGCAAAGCTTGGAAATTAAACATGATATGCAAGCCCATTTACTTATCTTTAAGAATTTTGGTGATGACTTGAAATATAAACATGGATGCAAAGCTTGGAATTAAACATGATATGCAAGTTCATTTACTTATCTTTAAGAATTTAGGTCATGACTTGAAATACAAACGTGGATGCAAAGCTTGAAATTAAACATGATATGCAAGATTGAAATTAAACATGATATGCAAGTTCATTTACTTATCTTTAAGAATTTAGGTGATAACTTAAAATATAAATGTGGATGCAAAGCTTGAAATTAAACATGATATGCAAGTCCCCATTATTATCTTCAAGAATTAAGGTGATTGCTTGAAATATAAATACGAATATGCAAGGCTAGAAATTTAAACATGATATGCAAGTGCTTGAAACATAAACATGGATGCAAGTTCCTTATTATATCTTGTTAAGCTCAAAAATCAAGATTGCTAAAGAATAAACTCTTTAACTTCAATTAATCTTAACAAAGATGAAGTGAGCTTTAGAGTTCTTATTACCATGGTACAAAGAACCTTATTTCATGAACTCATTATCAAGCTCAAAAAGAATCGATTTAAGGAAACTACCAATTTTTCTATAACTCTTCAAAAACTAAACCTTGAGTTTTAGAGGTCCATTATATGATGGATTCATAATCACCACCATGGTTCCTCATCATCAAGCCATGGCCATTAATAAGCCATAGAAACTAAATTTTAGAAGAAAGAACAAGAGAAAGAACATGAAATAAACTCCCTAACAAGTTGTTTCTTGTTTACAAAAGGTAAAGCTTAAGCTTATATGAATTAAGAAGAGAAACTGATGCTATTGATGATGATGGGTTTGACCAAGAGAGGTTTGAGTGGAGGGAGGATTTGTCTTGTGTTTTTATGTTTGGCAATGGAAAGGTTATGTGTTTAGGAGTTGATTTATGGTTGGAATGTGTATGCTTGAGGTTTAGAGCTTGGTTAGAGGTTAAGAATGGACTCTCTTCAATATAATGAGGAAGAAGAAGAAAGCTTGAAATCTAGAGAGAATTAGAGAACTTTGAGCAAACTTTGAGTAAGAAAACTATTAAGTAAGCAAGTGCTAAGGCTAAGAGTGTTTGTGTGTGCATTTTGGCCATGGAAGAGCACTTATTTATAGCCATTTGGGGGCTGTATGGCTGCTGGTATCAAGCTGGAAAAATGGAGCTTTATTTCAATTTTTAATTAAAGAAAACATTAAAGAATGAAAGCATAAATGGTTGTAATAATTTTATTTATGTATAATGGATGAAAAAACTAAAATGTGGTGCTAATGGGAGACATTGTATCTGATTACCTTATAGTGGAAATAGGTGGGCTTTCTTTTGATTAAACATTGCCATAAATGATGGAAAAGAAAGCTAAAGAATGTTGGATGTGTTTCTTTGTTGGAAAAACAATTAAAATATGGTGTAATGGGGAGCAAAATGGTGCTGGAATCTGATTGCTTTAGGATCAGATTTCTTATCATTTGAGTGTGGTGAAACATGTATTAGATGTCTAGTTACTTAGGTAAAAGATTAGGAATTGATAGATTAGTGAAAAAGGGTAAAAGGTTAAGTGTTTAGATCAAAACAAGGCAAGGTAAAAGGAATAATCATACACTAGTAAATGAAGTAATTTCACATGAGTTAAAATCAATTCGATAAGAAAATGTAATCGTACTGGATTTTACCTAAACCAAAATCTTAACCTCATGCTTAAAATAGTTAATTTTATGAGTTATTGAAGTAAGGGAAAATTTAATTTTACCTTAAGAAATCTTAGGCTCTAATTACCTCAAGTAATTATTTTTATCCTTAGGTAATTAATTTTTAACTTAAGGGAAATGAATGAAATCAATTAAAAGAATTAGAGCCTAATATCGCCTTAATTACTTAAGTAAACTTATTAAGCATTAACTAGGGCAAAAAGGTAATATCACATAAAAACTTTCCGAATTACCTAAACTTTCCAAATATTACTTAGTACAACCATTTTAGGCTTTCCTGGGTAATAAAGAGTTCAAACATTGCTCAATCTAGGTTAAATTACTATAGGGGTAAAATGGTAATTTCACTTAAAAACTTCCTGTAATTCCTGGATATTCTCAAATTGCGTGAAATAATCATTTTGAACCTTTGGGTGAAAACCAAATTCAAAGATTACATAATTTCATGTAAAGTTACTCAGGGGTAAAATAGTAATTTTATGTGTGGTCAAAATTGAGAAATTGAGATTTTTATCTCCAAGATACATATAATCCCCATCAAGTATTAAACTAACCCTCAAAGATAATCTAGATTGGTTATCTTTGATTTTCTAGGTAAGAATGACCTCAGGGCATTTTAGTCATTACACAATAGAAAATTTGGGTTTACGATTCTCGCATGAATCGCTAATCAAGTTTCTCATACTATTTCTCTAACGTTATATTCTTTTATTGAGAATTATTTGGCCTCGAGTTACGTACAACAATTATCTAGGGGAATTTTGGTAATTTTTAGATGATAGCAAAAATGGGCGTTGCATTTCTCTCCTCTTTAAAAAGAATTTAGTCCTCGAAATTCGTTACCCTAATAGCTCAGGGTCCTGGGTTTTCATTTCTGATTCCAATTCCCATGTAACATCTTCTCTTTATCATGTCCCCATGCTACCTTGACCAAAGGTACAGCTTTGTTTCTTAATTACTTGACTCTCCTGTCCATGATCCTTGTAGGTGGTAGGTTGAAAGTCAGTCCTCCCTTAACTGTACTTGTTTTGGCTCTAACACATGACAAGGGTAGGATTGTTATTTTCTTAATGAGAAACATGGAAGACATCATGTAGGTTGGACAAATTGGGTGGTAGGGCTATTTGGTAAGCTACTTACCAACTCTTTAAAGATTTCAAAGGGACCAAGAAATCTGGGCTCAACTTTTTAACTCTCATTGCTCGCCCTATGCCTGTTGTGGAGGTGATTCTCAGGAAAACATGTTCGCCCTCTTGGAATTCTAATGGCTTCCACCGCCTATCAGCATAGCTTTTCTGCCTACTTTGAGCAGTAAAAATCCTATCCCTAATCATTTTGATTTGTTTTGTTGTTTCCCTTACAACTTTGGGTCCTATCATGCTTTGTTCTCCAAGTTCATACCAATACAAGGGTGATTAACACTTCCGTTTGTATAGGGCTTCATATGGTGCCATACCAATGCTCGCATGATACTGTTGTTATATGCAAACTCTCAGTGGCAAGTACTTATCCCAACTCCTCTTTGGTCCAACACACATTCCCTCAACATATCCTCTAGGGTCTATATGGTCCTCTTTGATTGCCCATCTGAGGGTGGTATGCCGTGCTTAAGCATGACTTTGAACCAAACGCCTTCTGAAAGGCTCCCCAAAAACACGATGTAATCGCAGATCATGATCGAGATTATAGTCGTCGGCACTCGTGCAACCTTACAATCTCTTGGATATATAGCTGAGCCAACTTATCCAATGAATAAGTTACCTTAACAGGCAAAAAGTAAGCCGACTTATTTGTCGTCCACGATTACCCATATGGCATCATGGCCAGCTTGGGTCTTAGGTAGACTTGTCACGAAATCCATCAAGATACTCTCCTATTTCCATCAGGAATGGACAGGTGTTGCAACATCCTCGAAGGTTTTTGGTGCTCAATCTTCACTTTCTCGCAGATTAAACACTTACTCACTCATGCGGCCACATCCTTCTTCAACCCAGGCCACCAAAACATCTTTTTCAAATCCAGATACATCTTAAGAGTACCAGGATCAATAGTGAAATGGCTCTTGTGAGCCTCCTCCAAGATCTTCTTCAGAGGTCACCATTTGCTGGCACACAAATTTGATCTTCAAACCTCCATAGCTTATCTACTCCTAGGGTAAAACCTTTTAACTTCCTTCCCTTATTGCCTCTAGGGTCTCCTTAAACTCTTCGTCCTCCTATTGGGCTCGAGCGACCTTTCCTTGAAGTTACTCGCTATACTGAGTTGGCACATCTTTATGCTCCCATGGTCAATGACATCCCTAAGTTCAGGTCTCTAAACTTCTCGATCGGCTCCACCTACTTTACCATCATATGAGACAAGTGTAGTGACTTTTGGCTCAAAGCGTCAGCCACTACATTAGCCTTGCCCGGATGATAGTTCAGCCCAAAATCATAATCCTTCAAAAACTCCATCCATCTCCTTTACCTCATATTCAGCTCCTTCTGATCAAAGAGATACTTGAGACTCTTGTGATCAAAGAACACCTCAAATTTTACTCTACAAATGGTGTCGCCACACTTTTAAGGCAAATACCACAACTGCTAACTCAAGATCATGGGTGGGGTAGTTTGTCTGATGAGGCTTAAGTTGTCTAGATGCATAGGCTACCAATTGCCTATTTTGCATCAACACACATCCCAATCCTTTTCCCAATGCATCACAATACACCTCAAATGGTGCATGGGGTAAGGCAAAACTAATCCTGAGGTCATGGTTATCTTTACCTTCAACTCCTGAAAACTCTTCTCATATTTGGGTCCAGACAAAAGGGACATTCTTCCTAGTGAGCTTGGTTAAGGGCAATGATATTTGGGAAAATCCTTTAATAAACCTATGGTAATAACCAGCTAATCCCAAAAAGCTCCTTATCTCTGTTACCATGGTAGGTCTCTACAGCTCATCACGGCCTCTATTTTACTAGGATCTACGCAATACCTCCTTTCGACACCACATGACCTAAGAATTTTACTTCTTCCAGCAAAATTCACACTTAGATAACTTAGCATACAACTTTTTCTCCTTCAGGATCTCCAAAACCAACTTCAAATGACATTCATGCTCCTCGTGGGTCTTTGAATAGATGAGCATATCATCTAAGAAAACCATCACAAACTGGTCTAAATGGGTCTAAAGATCCTATTCATATAGTCCATGAACATAGCAGGAGCATTTGTTAGTCCAAATGACATACCGTAAACTTAAAGTGGCCATACCATGTCCTAAAAGTAGTCTTAGGTATGTCCTTATCCCTCACCCTAATCTGGTGATATCCTGACCTCAAATCAATCTTAGAAACACCACTACTCCCTTTAGCTGATCCATCAAGTCATCAATCCTAGGCAGGGGTACTTATTCTTCATTGTTACTCGATTCACTGCCTATAATCTATGCATAATCTCATGCTCCCACCTTTCTTTTTTATAAACAAAAGGGCTCCCCATGGTGAAACACTAGGCCTTACAAACTTATTCGCTAAAAGCTCCTCTAACTGAGTCTTTAACTCAGTTAACTCAGGGCGACATCCTATATGGTGCTTAGATATTGGCCCTATTCCTGGACCAACTCTATGGAGAACTCTCTCTTACCAGAGGAAACTCAGGTATATCATCGGAAACACCCTGGGATAGTCTTTTACTATAGGCACCTTGTCAATGTCTTGCTCAAAGTCTACTTCGCTAGCGCTAGGAGAACATATTATTTCTTCTCGCCCATAACAGTTGACTTCTACAGCACTAAGAATAAAGGCTTAAAGGTTTTCTAGACACAACAGGGGTAGAAGAAAGATAACAGACTTGGTATAGCAATTTAACATTATACGGTTGGTGTGAAGCCAATCCATGCCAAGAATTACATCTATACCACGCATAGGTAGACAGACTAAATCAAATAAAGGGTCTATTTTCAATAGTGAAATAACAATTTAAACAACACCTCCAAGTCCTCGCAGGTTTGCCAGTAAGGGTAGAGAGTAAGATCAAAAGGAAGCTCAGACACATATAGTTGTAAAGACTTGACACTAGCATGTGATATGAATGAATGGGTTGTGCCAGAATAAGAAGTACAATTAAGGTTCTACCATTCATTTCATACTTACCTTCTATGAGGCTTCTGGACCTTGCCGAATCTTCGTTAACGGTGAAAACCCTTCCTTGATGTTGTGGTCGAGGATGAAGCTGTCGGGTTCCTCTCCGTGCACTCTGGCATAGTGTCCCAACTTTCCGCACTTGAAGCAGAGACTCTAGACCCAACAAGCTGTAACACCCTAATATTTAACCCAACACGCCTAGGACGTATTAAGATGAATTATTAGTCATTACTTCCTTTAAAACCTCTTTTAGAAATAACTTAGTGGAAAATATAGGTAAATTTTTTTTTTTGAAATAAGGTGCATAAAACAAAGTGCGAACCATCGCGTACAACATAAACGAAGCGTAAAACGGAAGAATAAATAAATCACATCAAAATAAAAGCATTAAAGGACACCTCAATCATGGAGACAAACATCATAATATTAAACCTTATAGTTTAGTACAACAACAGAAATATAATATAAAGTCTTACCCATACGAGTGGGCAGAGCTTACAGTATAGGAAATATAAAATCCAGGTAAGCATAAAAGGCTAATACATGGACCCAACCCGCAAAAGATACTACCGCTATAAACAATCCTCCCTCTAAAAGCCTACAGATGACGCACTCCTCGATGGGGAGATGTAGCCCGCGACTCGGAACTCCTCGGATGTGGCCCAACGAAGAGGGGCGTAGGCATGCGATCGGCGGAGCAACGTGGCCACCTCGGCAAGGGCGCCTCTCGCTGACGTACACGCCTCATAGGCCTCAGCTAAGAGCGTGTCCTCGCTACCCTCTGAGTGGCACGAAAGACGGAATCCTGAATAAGGATCAAGCGATGAGTCCTAGGCGGTCCTTCCGCAATGATGTATGAGGGGTACATACTCCATAGTCACGCACAGCTGAAGATGATGGTCGGCACGGCGATTCTCTCATCAAGGTCGCGTCCTCTAAAAATCATATATTGCCATAGGGAAAGGTAAGGGTAAAGCGGAAATGGAAAAGCAAACGGCGTCCCATGAATGTAAAAATGCGAACGGCATAGCGACCCTCCTAATGATAGGACTAATGGTCCGGGTCATAATGTACCTCCTACACGGGGTGTCAACAAAGATCACGAACGCATCGCGCCTGAAGGCGTAAGGAAAAAGAAACAAAGAGAGAGGGTGAGAATCTTGCTAAAGAATCAGATAGGAAAACCTCCTATCCTAATGTCATCGTTTACGTCACCAGGAACCTTAGTTTTATTATAAAAAAGTTACACATGCAAAGGTTCGTTATGAGGTTTTCATAAAAGATAATTATTCAAGGTCCATGTTTTTTATAATGAATCTTTAATGCATGTATGTGATAATTGATTTTTTATCACACTTTATTTTTGCAATTTAATAATGATTTTGGGTTTTAGTGTGTAACTATTGGTTTTTGGTCTAAATTGGATTTTGGGTTTTTAAGTGGAATTGATCATAACTTTTGTTTTCAGGTGCTCGATTAAAGGCCAAATTCAACAAGGCAGTCATGAAATGCTGGAGCAAAGTTGCATGGGACCAAAGCCATTAGTTTCGATTTTTGTTTTGGTCGGTCTTGTCCTTGAAACGGTTTATTTTATTTTGATTTTTTTTTGGAGCTGGAAAACAAAGTCTAACTCTTGAGCTCTCCTTTATATAGGCTATAGTCAGATTCTAACTTTTGGAACTGGAAGCATTGTTCATTTTTCGAGTTCATTGTTTATTTTTTTCGTTTTCATTTCTACCATGGTTGGCTAAGGCACTAATCGATCAACCCACGAATTGAGTCTCGCGTAATCCAGAGGACGTTCTTGCCTAATCCTGAGTTCGTTCTTCTTCTTTTCCCTTCTGTATTTCACTTCTGGATAACTTAAGGGAAGGGGTGTTGAATGTTAGATTTAACATTTAGGTTGATTAACGAAAGGGCTTAAAATCAGAACGGGTTTAAGTGGGCACTATACGTTGAATGAGTGAACACGCTAAGTTTCTGATAAAATGCTAGGTGATCGCCTAGTAGCTTCGAATTTCTAAATGAATGCAGGGATTCCGATTTGTTAGGATCAACCACAAATTCAGTGATTAATTGTCCAATGACGGATTTTCAGGAACTAAAGTCTGGGTTGGTTGTTAATTTTAATTGTTAATTTCGTTTTATTGTTATCTGTTGCTATGAAATTGAACAAACCCCCCTTTTTTGTTTTCGTTTCTGTTGCTAAGTCTGTGTTGTGCGTTTCCAATTGAGCGAATTGGTTCATTGCGAATTTCATCGGAAACGATTCAGGTTGCTCTATATTACAAGTTTATAGCCTGATTAATTTGAGTGAGCTCGCAGCCACGTCAAATTTTGGCGCCATTCCTGGAATTTGCATTGTCCTTTTGACTTTCATTGCTGCATAATACAGTAGAATAAATTCATCATATCACATGTTGCATAGCATAACATAGTTGCATTTGTTTCGGTTTCTGTCAACTATCTCCAATTGCTCTGAAAATTGGTCAGGAGATAGGAAAAAAATCAATAAGTATTTCATTTTTTCCAATTTCATGATTTTTAAAAATCATCAAAAAATTACAGAAAATAAAAAATACATTTTATAATTTTGCTGTGGTGTTCGTATAATTTTTAAAATTCATTTGATAGTGTTTTTTATTTTGTTTTGGTTATTTCATGTTTCTGCCTATTATGTATGACTAGGAGTAGTAGCAATGGACATGACCTGTTAACTTTTGATCCTAAATAGAGAGAACATTGCATGTGCTCAGAGGGCTTCTAGGCTAAGTCATCCAATTGATATTGAGCATTACTGATTATATTGATTCTGATTCCAATTCTGTTGCATCTCTTAGTTCTTATTTTTGATAACATGGATAATCGGACATTAAAGGAATTGGCTGCACCTGATGTTAACTATCAGCCTTTATGCATCCAATATCCTAATCTTGAAGCTGACTTTGAGCTTAAATCGGTCTTATCCATTTGCTTCCCAAGTTTCATGGTCTTGCAGGTGAGGATCCACATAAGCATTTGAAGGAGTTCCATGTGGTCTGCAGCATGATGAAGCCGCAAGGAATTGATGAGGAACGGATTAAATTGAGAGCTTTTCCTTTCTCTCTGGATGGTGGAGCTAAAGATTTTGTATTACCTCCAACCCTCATCTATTGCAAGCTGGAATGACATGAAGAGATTGTTTTGGAGAAATTTTCCAAGCCTCAAGAGCCACTGCAATTAGAAAAGAGATATGTGGGATAAGGCAAGTGAATGGAGAGAATTTGCATGAATATGGGAGAGGTTCAAGAGGCTATGTTAGAGCTGTCCACACCACCAGATAGCTGACCAGTTATTGATAGTGTATTTCTATGAGGGCTTGCTGCCCATGGACAGAAATATGGTGGATGCAGCTAGTGGTGGAGCTTTGGTTGATAAGACACCCTCCTCCCAGACAATTGATAGCAAACATGGCAGCTAACTCTCAGCAATTTGGCACTAGAGCAAACAGGTGGGCAGTGTTCTCAATTCAAGCACCCCAAGCCAACATCACAATGCCCAGAAACCAGCAGTAGTGTCTAGTCCAGACCACCAGAGGTGGAAAACGACTTGATGAATTGACCTCATTGGTAAGGCAGTTGGAGGTGACACAACAGTGCAGGCTCCCACCCATGATCCACTCCGTCCACAGATGCTTGCTTGACTTTACAAGAAGGCACCTCTCTAGACCAATCAGGAGCTCTCAGAGTCTTCCTGGAAAACCAGTATCAATAGCGCGCATAATCCATATTCCAATACTTTCAATCCTGCTGGAGAGATCATCCAAACTTCAGTGGAACCAAACCAGCAAAACCAATACCAATAGAGGCAAAATTTTACACGCAAAGACGGATGTCCAGGAGCACCGAGTTGTACCTCCACCACCGTGCAACGGCGCCTCAGGCACGACGCAGACTAGTAGTGGTGGTGGTCCCTCATTGGAAGATTTGGTGAAGCGCTTGCAACAAACGGTTTGCAATTCAGCAAAGAACGGAATCTTCAATTCAGAATTTCAAACTCAAATTGGCAGTTAGCAACTTCACTGAACCAACTCCAAGCCCAAGGATCCAGTAGCTCTCTTCCTTCCAGACAATTCCCAATCCGAAGGGGAATGTAATGCTATATCCCTAAGGTCTGGCAAGCAACTAGAAGAGCCCAAGCAAGTTGAAGCTGAACAAGCCTCAAAAAAGGGAGCAAGGAAATACTGAAGGTCAAAGCTCCCATCCCTCTACCTTTCCCTCAGAGAGCCCTTCAATCCAAAAAGTTGGCGAGAAAGCACAAGAGAAGGAAATCCTTGAGACATTCAGAAAAGTTGAAGTCAACATTCCTCTCTTAGATGCGATGAAGCAGATTCCTAAATATGCCAAATTTCTGAAGGAGTTGTGTACCAACAAGAGGCGACTGCAAGGGAATGAGCGAGTGAGCTTGAGTCGAAATGTGTCAGCACTCATCCAGCCCATGCCTAAGAAGTGCAAAGATCCAAGGACGTTTACTATTCCTTGCATTATTGGAAATTGTAAATTTTCTGATTGCATGTTAGACTTAGGTGCTTCCATAAATGTCATGCCTGAATCTGTTTATAATACTCTTGGTCTTGGCCCTTTGCGTGCTCCTGGTGTTGTCATCTAATTAGCTAATAGGAGTAATGCTCACCCTCCTGGTTTGATTGAAGATGTTCTAGTTAGAGTCAATGAATTGATATTTCCTGCTGATTTTTACATTTTAGAGATGGAGGGTGAGTCTCCTAAGTGGGCCAATTATTCTTGGGAGGCCTTTCTTGAAAACGGCTAGGACTAAGATAGATGTGCATTCTGGTACTCTTTCCATGGAATTTGGTGATAGTATTGTGCATTTTAATATCTTTGATGCCATGAAACACCCTAGAGGAGCATTCAGTTTGTGCATTGATGTGATTGATGATGTGGTTGATGATGCTTATGAGTTTTGTGGATTATCAGATTTTGCATCTGTTAATGACACTGTTGTTTGTGGTTGTAAATATAACGAATGGTGTCTTATTTGCACTAACTTTTCATGTTTTTCTAATTTTTGTGATGCACTTCATAGTGATGTTGATGTTGATGTTGATGTTGATGATGATAATTCTAATGTGCCATACTGGGCAAAATCTAGATCTTTTCAATTCATTTTCAGGCACTATAGGTTCAAATGATACACATGCTGATCAGAGTGTTGCAATCTGCGACCTTCTTCCTCTCTGAGAAACCACCTAAGTTGGAGCTAAAATCTCTGCCAATCACTTGAAATATGCCTTCTTGGAAGAGAATGAGCAATTGCCGTCATCGTGGCAAGGAACCTTCTACCTGATAAGAGGAGCGCTGCTAAGATTATTGAAGGCAAATAAGAAGGCGATTGGGTGAACCTTAGCCGACATTGTTGGCATTAGCCCTTCCATGTGCATGCATCGAATTTCATTGGAAGAAGGTGCTAAGCCAGTGAGACAACCTCAAGGCGCCTGAATCACCTTATTTGGATGTGGTGAAGAAAGAAGTGACTAAGCTCTTGCAAGCTGGCATTATCTATCCTATCAAACAGCCAGTGGGTAAGCCCAGTTAGGTAGTTCCCAAAAAATCTGGAGTGACTGTGGCCAACCAGGAAGAATGAGCTAATTCCCACAAGAGCTCAAAACGCTGAGAGTTTGCATAGACTATAGGAAGCTCAACAGGCCACCCGCAAGGATCACTATCCTTTACCCTTTATTGATCAAATGCTGGAATGGTTGGCTGGTAAATCTCACTATTGCTTCTTGGATGGCTACTCAAGGCTACTTCCAAATCCACATTACGCCTGAAGATCAAGAGAAGACTACCTTTACATGCCCCTTTGGAACATTTGCATACAGAAGGATGCCCTTTGGACTCTGCAATGCACCTGGAACCTTCCAACGGTGCATGGTAAGCATCTTTCTGAATTTTTAGAGGATTGCATGGAAGTTTTTGTGGATGATTTTCCTGTTATGGGTCTTCTTTTGATGCATGCTTGGGTAATTTGGCTAGAGTTTTGAATAAATGCATTGAGACCAATCTTGTGTTGAATTTTGAGAAATGTCATTTCATGGTTGAGTCAAGGATAGTTTTGGGACACATTGTATCTAGGAAAGACATTGAGGTAGACCCTAAGATAGATGTTATTTCTACTTTACCTTACCCCGCTTTGTGCGGGAAGTGCATTTTTTCTTGGTCATGCAGATTCTATCGCTTCATCCACAACTTCAGCAAGATTGCCGACCCTTGACCAACCTTTGCAGCACGACACAGATTTTGTGTTTGATGATGAGTGTAAGTTGGCCTTCAATCATTTGAAGCATCCTGACCATGACTCAGATGATCCAATCACCAGATTGGTCTCTTCCATTTGAGCTGATGTGTGATGCTTCCAACTATGTTGTTGGTGCTGTTCTTGCTCAACGAGTCAAAAAGGCTCCTCATGTCATTGCCTATGCATCCAAGACTTTGGATTCTGCCAATCTAACTACACAACCACTGAGAAAGAAGTTTGGCTGTTGTTTTTGCACTTGATAAATTTAGGTCATATCTGCTAGATACTAGAGTTCCTGTCTTTTCTGACCATGCAGCCTTAAATATCTTTTGAAGAAGCCAGATGCTAAGCCCAACTCATTCGATGGATGTTGTTGCTCCAAGAGTTTGACATTGAGATTAAGGATAGAAGTGGAGTAGACTGGGTAGCTGATCATTTGAGTCGAGTCACTCACCATTATGACTTCTCTCCCGTTCGGATGATTTTGATCAGCTTTTAAGCTGCAAGTAACTTCCTGGTATGCTGATTTGGTAAATTATTTGGTTGCTGGTGTTTTGCCTCCTGATTCCACTAGGGCCCAACTCTGAAATTGAAAAGTGAATCTAAATACTATGTTTGAGATGATCCCTATTTGTAGAGATTTTGTAATGACCAAGTGATTAGGAGATGTGTGCCTGATAATGAGTTTCATTCCATTTTGCATTTTTGCCATGCTTCTGCTTGGTGGTCACTTTGGACCCCAAAAACTGCTAGGAAGGTGCTAGATTCTGGTTTGTTTTGGCCTTCCTTGTTTCATGATGCACATCTGTTTTGTAAGTCATGTGAGAACTGCGACGAACAGGAGTATTTCCGTAGGCATGAGATGCCCAACAACCCATACTGTTTTGTGAAGTTTTTGATGTCTGGGGTATTGATTTTATGGGTCCATTTCCTATTTCTCATGGTTTTACTTATATTTTGCTGGCTGTTGATTATGTTTCAAATGGGTTGAGGCAAAAGCCTCCGGATGATCTGCTGTTGTAGATTTTGTCAGGTCTCACATTTTCTGAGGTTTGGTGTTCCTAGAGCTATTATCAGTGACCAGGGCTCTCATTTCTGTAATCGAAGCATGGGTGCTTTATTACGGAAGTTTGGTGTGATACACAAGGTTGCCAGCATACCATCCACAGACCAATGGCCAAGCTGAAATCGAACAGAGAGATTAAGCAAATTCTTCAGAAAATTGTTAACTCTAACGGAAAGATTGGAGCAAGAGGCTAGATGATGCATTGTGGGCATATCGAACTCATACAAGACTCCGATTGGAATGTCTCCTTTCGGCTTGTTTTTGGTAAGGCATGTCATCTTGGATAGAGTTGGAGCATCAGGCATATTGGGCCATTAAGCAGTGCAACATGGATTTGGCCAAGTCAAGGGTGGAGAGGAAGCTACAGTTGCAAGGCTGGAAGAGCTTAGATTGGATGCCTATGAGAGTTCACGTCTATAGAAGAAAGACAAAGGCATTTCATGATAAGCACATCCTAGAAAAGAGTTTGTTGTGGGCCAAAAAGTTCTTTTATTTAACTCCCGTCTTAAATTTATGCCTGGTAAACTTCGATCAAGATGGGATGGCCCTTTTGTGATTACTAATGTCTTTCCTTATGGTGCGGTAGAGTTATGTGATGAACAAACCAGGAGGATTTTCACTGTGAATGGACACGCCTAAAGCATTTTTATCAGGGACCTAGGAGCAACATGGAAGACAAGGATTAGGCTCACTGATGCTACATACCCTCCTTAAGGGAGTCTTTTCCTTTTCTCTATTTTTCTTTGCGCTTTCAATTTCAACTTTGATTGTTAATAAAAGACCCTCCTTCTGATAATTGTTAAGTTGGACATAGTATTATTGGACTTGGATATTTTGTTTTTGATAAATCATTCTCCTGGACTGAATTTCTTGACTTTTGGATATCTGACATGGTAGTTGATCTTGTGATGCTGAACGTGTGTTGGTATTGACCTTTGTGAGATTTTGGACCTATGAATGGAATATATTTTCTGCATTCTTTCTTTCTTGTGTGCTTCTGCTCATAATTTTGTTCTCTAGAACTTGCTCTTAATCTTTTTGAAACAGCATTTTTTTTCACTTGTATGCATGAATATGATAATTGATTTTTTATCACACTTTATTTTTGCAATTGAATAATGATTTTGGGCTTTTAGTGTGTAACTATTGGTTTTTGGTCTAAATTGGATTTTGGGTTTTTAAGTGGAATTGATCATAACTTTTGTTTCAGGTGCCGATTAAAGGCCAAATTGAACAAGGCGGTCATGAAATGTTGGAGCAAAGTTGCATGGGACTAAAGCCATTAGTTTCGGTTTTTGTTTTGGTTGGGTTCTTGTCCTTGAACCGGTTTATTTATTTTGGTTTTTTCTGGAAGCTGGAAAACAAAAGTCTAACTCTTAGCTCTCCTTTCTATATGCTATAGTAAATTCTAACTTTTGGAGACTGGAAGCATTGTTCATTTTTCGAGTTCATTGCTTATTTTTTTTTTCGTTTCGTTTCTACCATGGTTGGCTAAGGCACTAATCGATCAACCCACGATTAGTCTTAGCCATAATCCAGAGACGTCTTGCCTAATCCTAGTTCGTTCTTCTTCTTTTCCCTTATGTATTTCGCTTCTGGATAACTTAAGGGAAGGGGTGTTGAATGTTAGATTTAACATTTAGGTTGATTACTGAAAAGCTTAAAATCAGAACGGGTTTAAGTGGGCACTATTACGTTGAATGAGTGAAACACAAGTTTCCTGATAAAATGCTAGGTGATCGCTTAGTAGCTTCGATTTTCTAAATGAATGCAGGGATTCCAATTTGTTTAGGATTAACCCAAATTCAGTGATTAATTGTCCAATGACGGATTTTCAGGAACTCAACCTGGGTTGGTTGTTAATTTTAATTGTTAATTTTAATTGTTAATTTCGTTTTATTTTCTATCTTTATCTGGAAGATCAAACAAACCCCCCTTTTTTGTTTTCGTTTCTTTGCTAGTCTCTGTTGTCCTGTTTTCCAATTGAGCGAATTGGTTCATTGCGAATTCCATGGGAAACGATTCAAGTTGCTCTATATTACAAGTTTATAGCCTGATTAATTTGAGTAGCTCGCAAGCGTCAGTATGCATCATAGTAGATGTAACACCCTAATATTTAATCCCAATACGCCTAGGACGTATCAAGACTAATTATTAGTTATTACTTTCTCTAAATTCATTTACAAAATACTTAGCGGAAAATACGGGTAAAATTTTTTTTTTGAAATGATTCATATAAAACAAAGTGCGAGCCTTTGCGCATAACATATACAATGTGAAGCGGAAGAATAAATAAAACATACAGAACATAAGCATTAAAGAACACATCCATCATAAACATCATTCCTCATCACATTAATAACATAGTTTATACATCACAACAGGAATATAAAGCCTAGACCATACTAGTGGGCAGAGCTAAGTACAATAACATAAAATAAGAAACATGAAGACAAATACATGGAACAACCCCAAAAGATACTCCCAAGCTAAGACTCTCCTCCAACACCTACGGACGATGCAAATCCTCGGACGGAGATATGTAGCCTACGCTGAAGTTCCTCGATGTGGCCCATCGAAGAGGAGACGTGGGCATGCGGTCGGAGCGACGTGACTACCTCGGGAGGATGTCCCTCGGGTTGATGTACCCGCCTCACAAGCCTCGCTGGGAGATTGTATCCTCGCTACCCCTACTGAGGCAAAGGCATCGAGGGGCGGAATCCTCCCAATGCGATCGGGATAATCCTGGATGGTCTCTGGCGGCGTATGAGGGATACGAAACTCTGAAATTGAGAAAACATGATTTTTGACACATTCCATACTATTTAAACATCTTGAGACCTCATAAAACGGTTTTCCAACATTTTCTTAGAATCATTCTCACATTTTACAAAATCAAACCATTCTAGAAATCATACTAAAACTCATCCATTTCTTTTTTACTAGAGTTCCCTTTTTAGGATACTTAGGGCAAGTCTTTGAGCTCTAGAGTATTTAGGTGATGACAAAATCTTAAACATGCTATGCACTTTATTTACTCTTCATTAGAAAGTAAAGTGAGAGCATAAAATAAATATGAGATGCAACTTCATTATTATCTTTAAGGATTAAGTGATGACTTGAAATATAGACATGAAGTGCAAGCTTGGGAATTTAAATATGGTAATGCAAGTTCATTCATTTACTCTTATGAAATTAGTGATAGCATCAAAATAAACATGAGATGCAAGGCATAAATTTAAACATGAATGCAACTATTTTTATCTTAACTAGAGCTCTTGCAAGGCTTTTAGAGGAACATAAACCTCAACCCATTATGTATCATAAGGCAAGCTTTAGAGTTCTTGGCACCTAGACTTCAAAAGAAATCTTAAGGTTTGAACTCATCATCAATTTTAAAGAAATGGACCCAAAGTTCACCACTTTGTCTAAACAAAACTACAAGGACTAAGTCATATTCTTTGTTTTATTGCTCATGGGCTTCAATCTAGAGTAAAACTCTTAGAACGGCCGACCAACTTTAAGGTTGGCAAGGGTAAGCTTAGAGCTTTTGAAATCATAAGATTAACTTTCTTAACAAAACTTTTGTGATCTACTAAACATATTTTACAAAATTTGTTCAAATCCAAAGAAGAAAAACTGAAATCTTTAAGGGAAAAAGGGAGAGGAAAACCGAAACTTAAGCCAAGAAGAGAAAGGAAACCCAAGCATGTATGGTCCAAGACCAAGTTGTTTCAAGCTTTAGAGGTTTCTCACATGACAACAACAAGTCATTATCTTGAAACCTCATCATCAAGCTCATATTCTTTTTATAAAAAGGCCTCTTGGCCAAAAAAGAAAGGGGAAGGGGAAAAGAGTTTGAAACCAAGAGAAAAACTAGAACTTTCTTGAAGAACACAAACAGAAACATTAAAACAACACCCCTACCTTAAGAAGTCTTGAAGAGAGGAAGGAAAGCTTGAGTTTTTGATGAAATGGAGAGGGAAAATCCTCTTGAAACTTGAAGGGAGAAATCAGCTAAGGTGAGGAAGTTTGAAAGGAAATGAGAGGATTTGCAAGAAGTGTGAACTTACCAAGTGAACCAAAGTGTGACAAGGTTCATCAAGGCTTGGTATTTATAGAAGAATGAGATATGTTGGCTGATTTGGGGAGGGAATGGCTGATGGTTTTCAAGGCCAAGGGAGGAGGAAAATATCTCTTACAAAAGCATGGGCTTAGGCATGGCAAGCATGGTTGGAAGCATGGGCAAGGTATGGGCAAAGCATGGCCTAAGGCATGGGCTTGGAGTGTATCAAAAATCAACATGTGGCATCATTTTTAGGGGGATTTTCGGCCAACACATCAGCCAAGGGGGAAGGGATTTTTGTTCATGTAATTGTGGTTTAAGGATATGTTTAAGTGTTTCTTTGATTAAGGTTTTGGTTAGGAGTTTGTAAGCAAGTGTTTAGGTGAGAAAATGGTTAATTAAGGTGGTTCAAGACTTGATTAGGAGGGTAACCTTATTAGATTAGTAATTTAAAATAATTTTTTTAGTCAAATGAGGTATGGCTCAATTCCTTAATTTAAGGAATTGGATAGAGAAAACACTATTCAAGATTCCATGACTAGGAATCTTGAATTAAAGAATGCAATTAGAGTTTATCTAAGCAATCTTAGGTTCTAATTAACCTTAATAAATCATTTTGACTCTAGATTAATTATCGAAATAAATTAATTTTCGATTAGAGCCTAATATTGCTTAGGTTTGCTTAATTGCGTCATTAGGCTTCCTGTACATGTTCTAGGGGCAAAATGGTAATTTTGCACTAAACTGCCAGGACCTTCAAGCAACTAAACATCAAAAATTGCTCATAAACATTATTCTAAACTTCCTGGAAAAGTTCAAGGGCTCAAACGGCACCTTTTACCCGTGTAGACCTCAGGGGATTTTGGTCATTTTCGAAAGTTTAGAAAACGAGATTTTCACCTCTAAAATCATTCTCAACAGCATAATCCCCGTCAAACATCGAGTTGACCCATTCGAGGGTTGGGGGCACTGTCCTTGAATTTCGGGTAAAAATGACCTCAAGGGCATTTCGGTCATTTGTCTCGCAGAAATGGGGCGTTACAGGTAGAACATGTATGCATGGCAATACTTAGCATTAATAAAACATATCATCAATAATTAAAATCACATATAAGTGACATGTAACTTTCCATGATCAACCTTTCGCTCTCATGAGCATGATATTTCTCATCTTTCCTCGTTTCTCAACTTGTGACATCATGATTTTCAAAACAATAGTAACCGACCCCTAATACTAGGCTATGAGCTCATACCTTAACTAGTCGTCACTAGTTCTTACTTATCTTCTTGATAAGTGAATCATAATCATAATCATAATAATAACAACCCCAACTCCAAGAGTGGGGACCTAAGGAATCACCCATCATGGGACTTTCTTCCTTCTGAAACACATCAACTGGTTAAGACCAGTGACTTTGTCCGCTTTGCAGGCTAATGTCGATGCCCTCACGGTTTTACCTTCTCCTCACCGTAGGAGAAGTACGTCTTATCCGAAACGCATCATCTGGTTAAGACCAGTGACATCTACTTCGGTATGATCCCCACGATCATACCCTCATGGGTTTCCTTTCTCCTCACCATACAGGAGAAATGCGTCTTGGCATGTCACATATAAAATCTTTCTTTTCAAAACTTTCTCAAGTCCCTTAAATTTGACCGAAATTTGGGCATAACAACTACGCTCCGAATTTCCTCAAATTTGAGTCATGCCACATAACTCAACCACACATATCATTCTCATGGAACTTTCTCAATTAATAAACTTTCTAGTTCACATGAGCATATTCTTCTAACTCATTCATATTTCGAAACCTCATGCATCTCAAAACATGGCACAACACTTCATCACATCAACATGCCAATTATACACATAAAGTTTCATGCTCAAGATGTTAACATAATCACATCATTAAGAATATGCTCACTCGACCTCATGCTCACATCACACCTCCTATCTCATGGTATCTTATGCTTCTGGTTCAGGTCTTAAATTTGTGTTCCAATTATCCTAACCTTCATCATGAATTTTTATAACACTTAAGGGATCATTACCTATTATTCTCACTAAGATTTAGGCTTACTAAAATTCCATACAGCATAATGCATTTTGGGCAGAAAATTTACCTTATGATTACGGGGTTCTAGAATTTCCGTTTTAGACCATTTTAAGATCCGTCTTTGCCTAAGGCTCTATAATTAACTCCTAAACCAATTATGAGGGATTCCTACACATGTTCACTAATTATAAATCATTTCCCTTAGTTTTAAACATGCTGGAACAGAATGCATATTTTATGCATTTAGGTGTTCTAGAATTCTCAATTTTAATCTTTTCAAGTTACTTATTCTTTTCTAACCTCCCTAAATCGATCCTTGTTTCACTCAAACATAATCTTACACATTTTAACACCATAAAACAGAATTCATACAGTGGCCAAACATCAAGGGCAGAACCGAAATCATAAGCTTCATAGAATCACATAATCACTTGATTTAAATGCATATAAGTTGCTAGTTTCTCTTGGAATCATTTTAGAACTCAAAACTCTTTTAGAAACCAATTAATCTTATTGCAATCATAAAAATATATGCTAGGTCAGTAGCTAAATTATTTAGCTCAAGGAATGGATTTAAAACATAAAACTTTGTTCATAAAGTTCCTTGAGTACATCTAAGCTTAGAAAAATTCCAAGACTTAGACTATGGGTATGGCACTTATGATTAGAGGAACTCATCCAAGTCCATCATCATCACCACAAGGCCGAAATGGCATCCCTTGAAATGCCTCCATTTTCTAAAACTTTATGCAAGATACTTGGGCAAGTCTTTGAGCTCTAGGACATTTAAGTGATGGCATAAACTTAAACATGATATGCACTCATTTTATTCTTCATTAGAAAGTAAAGTGAGAGCATAAAATAAATATGAGATGCAACCTCATTATTATCTTCAAAGATTAAGTGATGGCTTGAAATATAAACATGAAATGCAAGCTTGGAATTTAAACATGATAATGCAAGTCCATTTAGTTATTCTTGAGAGTTTAGTGATGACATCAAAATAAACATGCTATGCAAGGCATAAATGTAATGTGTACAACTCATTTTATCTTAACTAGAGCTCTTACAAGACTTTAAAGGAACATCATAACCTTAACCCATTATGCATCTTAACAACATAAAGTGAACTTTAGAGTTCTTAGCACCTAGACTTCAAAGAAGTTTTTGGTTTTGAACTTCATCATCAAGCTCAAGAAAATAGACACAAAGCTCAACACTTTGTCTAAACAAAATACAAAGAACTAAGTCATATTCTTTATTTTATTGCTCATGGGCTTCAATCTAGAGTAAAACTCTTAGAACGGCTAACCAACTTTAAGGTTGGCAAGGGTAAGCTTAGAGCTCTTTGAAAACATGTGATTAATTTTCTTAACAAAACTTTTGTGATCTACTTAACATTTTTAGCAAACTTTGTTCAAGAAAGGAAACTGAAATCTTTCAAAGGAAAAAGGAAAGGAAGAAAATTTCAAAAAGAAAGGAAGAGAAAAAAAATGAGAAAGAAAGAAAACACAAGCATGTATGGTCCAAGACCAAGTTGTTTCAAGCTTTAGAGGTTTCTCACATGACAACAACAAGTCATTATCTTGAAACCTCATCATCAAGCTAAAGTTCTTTCAGAAAAGGCTCCAACTTTGAAAAGGAAAAAGAAAAAGAGTTTGAAACCAAGAGAAAACTAGAACTTTCTTGAAGAAAACAAGTAAAACTTTAAAACAAAACCCCTACCTAAGGAAGTCTTTGAAGAAATGAAAGAAAGCTTGAGTTCTTGAAGAGTTGAGAAGACAAAATCTTCTCTTGGAAGTGAAGATGGATTCGGCCAAGGAGGAAGCTCAAGGAAGATGATTTTTCCTTGAGTTTCTAAGCTTGGAAATGGAAAGTTTAAGTGTTTGAGAGATGGTTTAAGGTGAGGGAGTGGTGGTTTATGGTTGTTTTAGTGGTTTGTGGTGGTGGAAAGGTTCTTTGAGGGAAGGAAATAGAAGAGCAAGATGAAGAGAAATTGAGAGCAAAAGGAAGAAAATGCAAGAAAGCTGAACTTGGCAAAACTTCTAAAGTGTAACCAAGTTCTTCCAAGCTTGGTATTTATAGAAAATTTTGCACAATGGTGGCTGCCAAGGGAGAGAAGGCCGACGACCTCTTGGCCATTTGGGGAGGAAAATATCTCTTTGATTGGTATGGGCAAGGCATGGGCAAAGCATGGTTGAAAGCATGGCTAGGTATGGCTCAAGGTATGGCTTAAGGCATGGCCTTTGAGTGAAGAAAATTCAACATGTGACACTCCTTGGAAGGCCATGCATTCGGCAAATTTACAGCCAAGGGGGAGGTTAATTTGTTCATGTAATTGTGGTTTAGTGATGTGTTTAGGTGTTTCTTTGATTAAGGTTTTGGTTAGGAGTTGTAAGAAAGTGTTTAGGTGAGGTAATTAGCTAATTAAGGTTGTCAAGACTTGATTAGGAGGGTAATCTTGCTAGATTAACAATTTAAAATCATTCTTTTGGTCAAATGAGGTATGGCACAATTCCTTAATTTAAGGAATTAGAGAGAAAATACTATTCAAGATTCCATGACTAGGAATCTTGAATTAAAGAATGCAATTAGAGTTTAACTAAGCAATCTTAGGTTCTAATTAACCTTAATAAATTATTTTGACTCTAGATTAATTATTGAAATAAATTAATCTTCGATTAGAGCCTAATATTGCTTAGGTTTGCTTAATTGCGTCATTAGGCTCACTGTACACTGTTCTAAGGGCAAAATGGTAATTTTGCACTAAAACTACAGGGACCTAGGCTCGGCTAAACATCAAATATTACTCATAAACATCATTTCAAACTTCCTGGAAAAGTTTTGGGCTCAAACGGCACCTTTTACCCATGTAGAACATAGGGGTATTTTGGTCATTTTGAGCTGAAAGAAACGAGATTTTCACCTCGGATATCAAACATAACAGTTATAATCCCCTTCAATATTGAGTTGACCCATTCGGAACTCGGTCCTTCCTGAATTAGGAGTAAAAATGACCTTAGGGGCATTTTGGTCATTTGCACTCAGAAAAAAGGAGCGTACACAGCGGGTTGGTCCCCATGTAACTTCCATATTGGGGCATAGGAGAGGTGAAAGTCTGGGGTACAAAACGGGTTCTCTGGGGCCTTGCCCTTAGGACCACTTGATCCTCCATGATGGGAATTTCTTTGGGGGCCTTGTGGCCTGAGTTGTGGCTTGAAATGTGGTCTAACTGGGGTCGGAACTGGGTCTAGGTCAGCTTGAAACTTAGGGCTTGCGTGCCAGCTTCTTGGTGAAGTTTTTTGCCCTTGGTGTGCTCGACCTCTTCTGCCATCTTCTATAATGTGGCACTTGTTGACTAAGGTGGGAAAATCCCTAATCTCTAGGTGCGCAACAGCGATGTTGATCTCCCTTAGCCCAGCCTCGTACTTGATGCATTTTCAGGAACTCATCAGAGATTCCCTTAGATAAGAAGATTCCTTAAGAATCATTCCCTTTGAACTAGCTACATGAACTCTATGTCCTTAGCATTTCGTAGGCGCGGGAAGTACTTCTCGTAGAAATAAGTTTTGAACATCTCCCAAGTCAATTAGTGTGTTGGATGCCTCAGCAATCTCAGAGTACAAGTCCACTAGACTTGAGCATCTACCTCCAGCATGTAGGTAGCATAGGTCACCTTCTTCCTTCTGCAGACAATCACCTTGAAGATCTTCTCCATGCTTTGATCCGCTCATCGACATGGTTGAGGTTTAGGGTTCATTTAACGGAGAAGGGTTTGCCCTTTGAACTTCCAAACGGGGCGTATTCAAGTCCCTCTCCAGTATTGTGACCAGCGTACCCTAGTGGTCCATATGTTCGATGTAACATCCTAATATTTAACCCCAATATGCCTAGGACGTATCAAGACTAATTATTAGTTATTACTTCTCTTTAAATTTATTTATAAAATACTTAACGGAAAATACGGGTAATTTTTTTCTTTTTGAAATGATTTATATAAAACAAAAGTGCGAGCCTTTGTGCGTAACACAAACAACATGAAGTAGAAGGATAAATAAGACATCCAGAACATAAATATTAAAGAACACATCCATCATAAACATCATTCCTCATCACATTAGATAATATAGTTTAGTACATCATAACGAGATATAACGGAAACATAAAGTCTTACCCTAGTCCAAGAGCTTCAAGTACAATAACATAAAATGAGAAACATGATAACAAATACATGGAACAACCCCCAAAAGATAAACACCCAACTAAGACTTCTCCCTCGTGTAACGCTCAATTTATCCTGTTCAAGTACAAATGACCGAAATGCCCTGAGGTCATTTTCCCGAAATTCGGGGCAGTTACCGGAACCCTCAAATGGGTAATTCGATGTTTGAAGGGGATTATGCTGTTAAGAATGATATCCGAGGAGAGAACCTCGTTTCTAAACTTTCGACTCAAAATGACCAAAATACCCCTCCTGTGTTTACACGGGTAAAAGGTGTCGTTGAGCACAGAACTTTCCAAGAAGTTTAGAATGATGTTTATGAGCAGTGTTTGATGTTTAGTTAAGCAGGAAGGTCCAGGGGCAGAGTTTACGCAAAATTACCATTTTGCCCCTAGAACGTGTCTAAGTGAGCCTAATGACGCAATTAAGCAAAGCTAAGCAATATTAGGCTCTAATGAAGATTAATTTATTTCGATAATTAATCTAGAGTCAAAATAATTTATTAAGGTTAATTAGAACCTAAGATTGCTTAGACAAACTCTAATTGTATTCTTTAAATTCAAGATTCCTAGTCATGAAATCTTGAATAGTGTTTTCTCTCCAATTCCTTAAATTAAGGAATTGTGCCATACCTCATTTGACCAAGAAAATGAATTTAGTTTGTTAATCTAGTTAGACCACTCCCTAATCAAGTCTTGAACAACCTTAATTACCCAATTACCTTACCTAAACACTTTCTTACAACTACTAACCAAAACCTTAATCAAAGAAACACCTAAACACATCACTAAACCACAATTACATGAGCAAATTAATTCCCTCTTGGCTGTCCCAAATCTGGCCGAATTCTTGGCCAAAGAAAAGTGCCACATGTTACTTGATTTATCACTCAAAGATCCATGCCTTGCCCATACTTTTGCCCATACCTCACCATGCTTGCCCATGCCTTTGCCCATACTTTGTAAGAGATATTTTCCTTCCTTTTCCCTCCATTTTGGCCGTCGGCCATGCACCCAAGGAAGCCTCCATTGTTGCAAATTTTCTATAAATACCAAAGGACTTGGTTACACTTTGAAAGTTGAGTTCTCTTGCTTTTTCTTGCAATTTCTCTCTAAGTTCTCTTCATCTTCACTCCTCTCAAAGAACCTTGAAGCATTCCCAAGCTTGCTCAAGGTTGAGTTCACTTCCTTGTCTTTTTAAACTCTTCAAGAATCAATCTTCCATTTCTTCTAAAAGTTTTCACTAAGTTTTCTCTTGGTTCACTCCTTTCTTCCTTTCTTCTTCTTCATCATTCTTCTTCCTCTCAAAGAACCTTGCCACCACCATAAACCACCACAAACAACCATAAACCACCACTACCTCACCTTAAACCATCCCTCAAACACTTAAACTTTCCATTCCCAAGCTTAGAAACTCAAGGAAAAATCATCTTCCTTGAGCTTCCTCTTTGGCCGAATCCATCATCACTTCCAGAGGAGATTTTGTCTTTTCAAACTCTTCAAGAATCAAGCTTCTTTCTTCCATTTCAAAGACTTCCTTAGGTAGGGGTTGTTTTAAAAGTTTTCACTTGTTCTCCTTAAAGAAAGTTTAGTTTTCTCTTGGTTCAAACTCCTTTCTTCCTTTCTTTTCATTTTCGGCCAAGAGGCCATTTTATGAAAATAACATAAGCTTGATGATGAGGTTTTCAAGACAAAACTTGATGATGTCTTGTGAGAAACCTCTAAAGCTTGAAACAACTTGGTCTTGGACCATACATGCTTGTGTTTTTCTTTCTTTTCCTTGCTTATGCTTTCGAATTTCCTTTCCTTTCTTCCTCAAAGGTTTCGATTTTTCTTCCTTTTTTCTTGGATGATTTCGGTTTCTTTAAGCTTTGTTTCAACAAGGTTTGCTAAAATGAAAAGTAGATCACACAAGTTTTGATAAAGAAAATTAACCCCAAGTTTTCAAAGAGCTCTAAGCTTACCCTTGCCAACCTTAAAGTTGGTCGGCCGTTCTAAGAGTTTTACTCTAGATTGAAGCCCATGAGCAATAAAATAAAGAATATGACTTAGTTCTTATGTGTTTTATTTAGACAAAGTGTTGAGCTTTGTATTTATTTCTTAAGCTTGATGATGAAGTTCAAACCTTAAGACTTCTTTGAAGTCTAGGTGCTAAGAACTCTAAAGCTTGCCTTATGATACATAATGGGTTGAGGTTTTTATTCCTTTAAAGTCTTGCAAAGAGCTCTAGCTAAGATCTAAAATAAGATGCATTCATGTTTACTTTATGCCTTGCATAGCATGTTTATTTTGATGTCATCACTAAGTTCTCAAGACTAATTAATTGGACCTGCACTATCATGTTTAAATTTCAAACTTGCATCTCATGTTTACATTTCAAGTCATCACTTAACCTTAAAGATAATAAAGAGGTTGCATCCATATTTATTTTATGCTCTCACTTTACTTTCTAATGAAGAATAAAATGAGTGCATATCATGTTTAAAGTTTATGTCATCACCTAAGCCTCCTAGAGCTCAAAGGCTTG